>CM038678.1:48771741-49035113 GCA_021605205.1 Aegilops longissima
ATCTCACTACATACTGAAGCCGATCGATCCCTTCGCTGCTAACTGGACCCGAGAGATTCCTTCGCTGGTGCTGCTAACTGAACCCGAGCGGTCGATTGCTACTGCTGCTTATACTGAAGCTGATCGAGCCCCCGTGTGAGACGTAGCCAGCCAGTGTGTTGGGTTGCCTCTTGATGAATAGTTCCCGTTGCAGCCGCCCGCGCGATACATAGAACGAGTCGAGACGTGCTGAGTCGATCGACCTAGCCGGTTGGTTGCATGTGGATGAAATCCCGGTGGGGTTTGGATATGAACAAGACCCTGGCCATGTAGGCGGTTACCGCTGGATGAATAGGAACCCGTGGTAGTAGGCGGTTGCCGCTTAATGGACAGGAACCCGAGGAGGCAGTGCCGCAGTACGCCACACCCAGCCAGTATGGGGTGGATGAACAGGACCCCGCGGAGGTTGGATGAATAGTAGCCGGTGGAGACTGGATGAACAGTAGTTTGTGGATGCTGGAGGAAGTCGGCGGTGGATGAACAATAGCCCGTGGAGTCCCATTTTGCGGTACGCCACACCCCTCCCGATGAACAGGACCCCGTTTCGACCGTAGACGGTCGAATAGAAGTCTGTTTCCTCGGTTTTGTGGTACGCCAGACCACTCCCGATCAACAGGACCCCGTTTCGACAGTAGGAGCTCAAATAGAAGTCTGTCGCGATGAACAGGATCCTGTTTCGACCGTAGGCGGTCGAATAGAAGGCCGTTTCCTCCGTACTGTGGTACGCCAGACCCCGTTTTTGCTGTTCTGTCCAAGCCGGTTGTTTCCCGTTGAACAGGATGCATACCAACCCAGTCGGTCGCCCCCCGATGAACACGACACTGTTTCTCCATTCCGACCCAGCTGGTTGGTTGCCGATGAACAGAACATCGTCGTTGTACACGTTTGAGACCACGCCCGTATGTACGTACATGGCTGACTTTTTTGCAGCGCAGTTGTCGTATGTGTACAGTATTTAGACGAGACTGCCTGAACTGCTACCGCTCCTTACTCCGCCACGGTTCATCATGGACCGATCGACCGGTATATACGTACACATCTGCGGCCACACAAACAACGGTACGTACGCTTCGACCTGGTGGGTCCTAGCAATCAGGGAGGATAAGAACGCACTTCCTTGCGCGTGAAGATATAGCTGGTGGGTCCCAGCTGTTAGGGGGAGGAATCATTTTTCGCGTAATAAGAAGGCACTTCCTTGCATGCAAAGATGTGCCTGGTGGGTCCAGCTGTCATCCTCACCACGTACAATCCTCTTTTGATGGTTGTCGTTCGTTGACCACATTGACGACACCGCGCCGAGAGCACCAACACGGTGAACGACGGTGAGGCCTAGGAAGGGAACGAACCGGAGCCGGGGAAGACATGGCAGTGGTTTCCCACGCGGAAGAGGGAGTACGAGGGTTGACTGGTTCGGCTGCGGTGTGAGGTTGTCATCGCCGAAAAATAACAGGGGGTGTGGGTGAGTAAAGGGAAGGCCCGGCCAATGGTGGGAGTAGGGTGGGGAGGTGATGAATACGCGGCAGCACAGCCGGCCGCAGGAGGCGGGAGCAGGTGGTACGGCCGGAGCTGGTTTGGGCAGCTGGAGCAAGCAGATCAGAGGTTGAAGAAGCAGCATGGCGGTTGGATTAACATTCAAAGGTCACTGCTGCTAGAATCGTTTTGTTGACTAAGTTGACAAAGCGATGCATACGCGTCAACTTAGTAGGCCCACAAGTCAGCCTCCAAATCAGGTGGGTCCTAGCTAGAAGTGGGAGGAATCATTTTTCTTGCGTAATAAGGAGGCACTTTCTTGTGTGCGAAGATGTATCTAGTGTGTCTCAGCTGTCAGAGGGAGGAAACTTTTTTACGCGTAATAAAGAGGCACTTGCTTGCGTGCGGAGATGTAGATGGTGGGTCCGCCTATCAGTGGAAGGAATCATTTTTCACGTAATAAGTAGGCACTTGCTAGCATGTGGCCGTGGACCATATGGATCCCTACTGTCAGCCGATCTACGTACATCCCTCTTCCGATGGCTGCCGTTTGTTGACTATGTTGACCACGCCGCGTCGAGAGCACCAACGCGGTGGACGATGGAGAGGCCTAGGAAGGGAACGACCCGGAGTCGGGGAAGACTCGGAAGTGGTTGCCCATGCGGTGGGGAGTATGAGGGTTTACTGGTTCGGCTGCCATCGCCGAAAAATAATAGGAGGTGTGGTTGAGTAGAGGAATGGTCTGGCCAGTGATGGGAGTAGGGTGGGGTGGTGAGGCCTGTACGGCAACACAGCAGCCACGGGAGGCGGGAGCAGGCGGTCCAACCAGCGCTGGTTTAGGCGGCTGGAGCAAGAAGATCAGATATTGAAGAAGCAGCACGACCGTTGGATTGACATCCATTGGTCACTATTGCTAGAATTGTTTGTGGACTAAGTTGACAAAGCCTTGCATACACGTCATCCTAGTAGACCCACAAGTCAGCTTCCAAATCTGTCGCAAATAGCATACAGCCCAAAATTTCTAGCCAGATTCAAATTAATTTAAAAATTAAACATACCTTTATTTAAATCCAATGAAATTTTACCCGCAAAAAACAATGAAATTTAAAATATCAAAATCCGAAAGAAAAATTTAATTTGGAACTCATTGCATGTTTGCTGTATTTTCTCAATTTACAGCCATTTCTATTTTACTTATAACCCATTTTCTGGGCAAGCCGAATGCATCCCTCCTCGTCTTGAAAGATTTCTGGCCCAGCAGGGCGTAGAAAAGCAAGTAGGCATGCGTTGGGTATTCTGCAAAAAAAATAGCTGGGCTAGCCATTTTCAGAAAAAAAAATTGGGCTGGTTATGAGGTAAACATATGAAATAAAAGCCTGGGCTAGATGGGCCACAGCTCCCGCACAACCTAGTTAATACCCTGCTCCGTCCCAAAAACAAAAAAATACTGCGGGAGCTGCTGGGTCGCAGGTGTCAGCCGCTCCTTGTGCAGTTATCTCACTTATTGACTACGTTGCGTGCAACCCAGATGTCAGGAAACCATCAAGAGGAACCATTTTTCTTGTAATAAGGGAGGCACTTGCTTGCGTACTGCCATATCCTAGTAGGTCCCTACTGTCATCCTCACCATGTACAGTCATCTCCTTGTTCCTCTCGGTTGTTGACCATGCTGACAACACCGGAGGGCGGCGCAGCGGCGAGCAAACCAAGGCGGAGGACGATGGTGAGGCCTCAGACAGGAACAAACGGGAGCTGGGGAAAATGCGCCAGAGTTTTAGGGTGCAATGTGGCCGCGACGCGTGCGCGGCAGCACAACCAGTCATGGGAGGCAGGAGCAGGTGATCCCGCCGGTGCTAGTTTGGCTTTGGCGGCTCGAGGAAGAAGAGACTGAAGAAGCACGACAGACATTGAATGTCAATCCAAAGGTCAAGGTTGGCACAATCGTTTGTTGACTAAGCCGACACCACATAGCATACTTTCTTAGGTAGAAAAGAAAAATCGGGCTTGTTCGCCAGATAACATTCCCGATCTGCCATCGTTTGGTCTTGAGTCGCAACTAAAACTGCCAGGAAAATGCGTTCGTTTGTTGTTCTCCTCCCAGGGAACGTTTGCCACATAACATTCCCGAAAATCAAAGACTTGAGAAGGCGTACAGAACAAACTAGTGTACCAGTAATGAGATGTTGCTGAGTTTTAGAAAAAAGAGAGACATGCTCTTGTAGCTGGTTCGAATCCAAACCTAGACTAAGACAATATATAGTGCTATGCTACTCTGCAAGTAATGAAACTGACATATCGAACATTTGCTTCTCCTCTTCTCTAGTTATTCTGCCTAGCACCAGAAGCTCCGCCCGCAGCAACCATGTCCACTGGGTCGTCCACCTGCTCTTCAGCGGGCAATCAAGGCAACAACCAGATGTGCACCAAGTCACCACCCGTACCACCGCCTGTGGGTCTCATCACACCCCTGCCGGCACACTCACCGCAGCTGGTTGCTCATCGCAACCGGCTGCCGTTGGTGTGGTGCCACTGCTGCAAATCGCGCAAAGTCATCCGTCGTGTCTCAGCTACAATCCCCAACCCTGACCGAGTCTTCTACAAATGCCCAAACCATGGGGTAATAATATGTTTAAGTTGTTCACCTGCCTTCAGTTGCTGATTTTTTTTATCTTCCGATTTGATTCGTGCATAAAAGGGAAGATTCGTGTGATTTGTATTTCTAGGAAGTTGCTGATGTGGGGGAATGAAATTACGCTGATTATTTAGTTAGCCGAGGAATCCCAATACCCACAGGTTGGGGTGTTGGACAAGTAACTGAAGGAACGACGTAAGAGGAAGATGCGGAGCAGAAGGTTAAAGATGCAGTTCATCTGATCATGACCAAGCAACAGCTGCTGAACGGCCTTGGCAGCAATGAGGAGATGAAATGGGTTGTGAAGATAATGGGCAAGATCGTTGTGCTCTGTAGGATGGTTGTCTCTTTATTTGCAGTGTATGTAGCACTCGTGATGTATTCAGTGGCTATGACATGAGCACTTTGCTAAAAATAGTAATGAATGAAACCTGTTTAGCAGGCTGGGCATAGTGTTGTGAACATCTAATGATTTCTATTAACAGAAACCGGGGGGTATCCCCTTTTGCTCATAAATAAATAAATAACGGAGGCCCTTTTGTTAATAAATAAATAAATAAGCAGAAGCCCTGTCAGGTCAGCTTTCTTCTCATTCAAAGATGTAGAGCAAATTGTAGTCCAACAACAAACTATGTCATGGAATACAAGTTTCACAGCCAAATATGAGTACAACTAAACAACAATGTCATCATGTTTTAGTTGTCATACAATCACCAAACACAAATCAACATACATAATAAGTGATGTTCTCACAGCAAAATACTATACAATAACTTCATCAGGTTTCAGTTGTCATAGCAAACACAATTTCACATAGTAGATAAAAAGTCTTCTTCTCACAGGCAAATACTACAAAAGCAATCTAATCATCATCCGCAGTAGCAGCGTCAACACCTTCGCCATGTGTATCAATCTGAGTCGTAATTCCCCCCAGTGTCATCTTCTTCTTCATCCACAATGTCCTTGAACGTTGGCTTCTTATTGATCAACTCTTGTACGTCCATAGCCCGACAGGGGATCTTTCTGCCAACGTTATTGATGTGATGGTTCTCAAAGATACTACGAATATCTATGGAATCTTCTACATCAGGAGTAGTGTAAGCATCATCTTGTTGTGCAACTTCATTAAACGAATTCCTCTGCTCGAACTTTTGCAATACTTTTCAGTCATCGATACGTGCAAATATGTCTTCCAACAAAAATATCTATGTTTCTTGATTTGCCAAAATAAAAGGCTCTTCGGTGTGGTACACCGCCTTGACATTGATGGATTTGATATCATCATCAGCTTTGGGTTTTGCGATCTTGGAAAACAGGTTATACCAACGACAGCAGAACAGAACCACACATCGATGAACCTCGAAACTGGAGATATACTGCAAATGAACAATGTCTATTATGTTAGCATACATTTCAGTTGTCTCTTTGTCATATGTATCCATGCTCATGATGGCATTGTTTTGTGTCTTCCTGCCTTCGTCCCGTGCAAGGGTGTTGTAGCGCACATCTCCAACAACGCAAGATTCATAATGTCTTACCCGAGTATCAGGACCCATTGCTAATGCGTAAAGGGTAACATTAACTGCCTGCCCATCCTCTCGCATCTTCTTAACCTATGGTTAGAAAACAGACAAGCTGGTCATCTTATGTACTCAATATATTAAAAAACTGACAGTGCAATTCAAAATCTTACACGGCTCTTCAACCATTTCGCAAATCCTGCCCTAACCAGTTTGTCAATGTTTTTTGGATTTTGCGCGGGTAACTCCTTTTTGTAGATGCTACACAACATAGTGATCGCTTCAAACATCTAAATATATAAGAATGTGCTGCAAGTTTAGTAGATTACGATGTATAAGCTGCAGTACTTAGCACTTACTCGATATAAGGTAGAATCTCAGGACAGTTATTCGCCACATACCAAACCATTTTGTCCAAATCTTTAGGTTTGTCATATTGTCGACTCTTCCCTGTAACTCGAACAGAACAATCGAAAACATTGATCTCGAGGCTGTTTTCACCACCTTTTTGCTAAGCTGGTCAGCTGTTTCAATGTATTTTGAGCAGAATGTCAATGCTTCTATAGCAATGTAGGCCTATACAATGGAACCCTCAAATCTAACTCTATTCCTAACATAGCCCTTGAAAGTGCCTAGCCGCCTTTCAATAGGGTACATCTAGTCATACTGTACTGGACCTCTAAGTAGTGCCTCATCGGGTAGATGAACAGCCAAATGCACCATCACATCAAAGAAGGCTGGAGGATATCTTTAACTAATATTAAAAGACGGAAGCTTTCATAGTTCTCCATACATCATCCTTTATATCCACCGTTATCATAAAGACTGATGGCTGAGATTTGAAAGAAGGATTGTTTCACGTTTCTCTCATACTTCCTCCACAAACCATTTTTTTCCTAGGTTGTCACGGTCCGTTTGGGCGTAGATACCCCAGAAGCTCACGTCGGATGAATCGCCTGAAACAAGGCTAGGAATCCTTTTACAGCTCAAATTATAATCCTCTGAATCCCCTCTTCAATCCCACACTGTCTCCTCGAACCTATTTGATGCCAAGAGGAGCTCGTGGTGGGCTAAGACAATGGAAGGACGAGCTGGCCCCACGTACCACGGACGTTGGCTTGTGCGGCCGGTCGGGATCCTATAGGTTACTACCGGACTCCGCTTCCCCATCGCTGCCGAGCTCCGGATCTAGACCGACAGGACCTGTCTGGCCCATCCACCTGGAGTTCCCGAGCTCCACCTAGACCCGCCCACCTCATGCAATCCCTCCATGGCCTGTCCCTTCCGCTCAGCGTCGTCGCCGCTGGACGTTTTCCCATGGGCTCAAAGTGCTCTGTGCGCTGGCATGCATCGAACAGTCACAGCGATAGCCGATAGGTGCTAGGGTGGCCTGTAGCAGCAACGGTGGCGAGCTCGAGAGACGATGGAGCTCGGTTGCAACGGCCACGGCGAAGCAGTTCGAGGCAAAGTGAGCTAGCTAGCGCGTTGGGTTCCTGGGAATACTAGGACCATGCCTACGTGCTTGGACGTGTTGGAAACCTACTCTGGCTATGGCGGCTGTGCAGCATGGCGGTCCTGAGCTCTGTCTAAAACGGTGAGGCTGGCTAGAGTGCGATCGCAAGCCGTAGGGACGAGGGGAGAGGAAGATGAGCACACGGGGATGCAGAAGAGCAGGTCATCGGGGTTGGAGATGCTCGGACGGTAATGAAATCGACGGCGGCGGTTGGGGGGTCCGAGGTTGTTGACGCGATCGATTCAGTTGTCTTGCGGCGCCCAACTCATGATCTTCCTCGAAGAGGATGGGCGAGTCATGGCGGAGCTTGTGGCCACGTCGATGCATCGAGACGGTGGTGGTGGCTACGCTAACGGCGAGCCAGGTGGTCGCACCTGGTGCAATATGGTCGTCATGCAGTCCTCCTATAGTCCTATTTCGTGGCGACCTCCTGCTCTTGTTTCTCAATCCCGGTTCCCCGCGGGCCCGTGATGCTTCAGCCGTCAACATCGCAAGGCTGCAGGCGCTCACAGGTAAACCTACCAATGCACACCATGGTCGGGGTAACAGGGGAACCCTCTATTCTTGAATCCTAGCAGTTCCCGTCAGCATCAACACCTCCGTATGCACTGCAGCGTCTGTTATGTTTTTAATACTTTTGTGTTATGTTTTCATTGCAGTGGAGGTAATACTGATGATCTGGCGCTCCTTTCATCTCTTTGTGTTGTATATATTTTGTGCTCTGATCTTTTACAGATTATTAGTTAAACATGTGAAATTGATGCTGATTATTCTCATTATTATGCAAAATCCATCTGTGTACTATAATTTCACGACACAGAGCCAAAATAAAAGTAGAATTTGGAGGAATAATGCTCCTGAAGTTGGGCTTTAGATTTCTGGCATAGATTGTCACTGGTAGAAAAAGGGCCTATTGTCCCGGTTGGTAAGAGTATTTAGTCCCGGTTCCTGAACCGGGACTAAAGGGTCGGTACTAATGCCTAGGCCCTTTAGTCCCGGTTCAATCCAGAACCGGGACAGATGGGCCTCCACGTGGCCTATCCGCTGAGCCCAGCGGGAGGGCCTTTGGTCGGTTGGTGGCACCAAGCGGGACCAATAAACATCCAACGTTAACATTTCAATGGCTGGGGTTTTGTTTTTTTAAAGGGGGTTTGGGGTTTTGGGGGTTAATTTAGGTGTTTCATATATTGTGTTAGCTAGCTAATTAATAGAGAGAAGTGTCCTCTCTTTTGTCCGTGCTTGGTCGACGCTACGTACTATACATACGTATAGAGAGGACTAGCTAGACACGCTAGCTAGCTAGTAAGCAAACGAAGGAAACAGAAGATCGTCATGAACATATATGCATACAGAGAGAAGTGATATCGACCACCTCTCCTTCTCCGAGAGATTGGTCGAACAACAAGTTCTCATATATCTATCCGACACTACCGGCTACATATATACAATAATTATCTTTTACAAATATAATCTCCTAACATACGGACGTGTGGTCCACATAGTATTCTCCGTCTTCAGCGATCACGTGGTCAAGAAAGAATGCCCGCCAATTCCTCTTGAATTGCTCGCATGCGATCTGGTGCTAGGAGTTCATCCCGCATCCGAAACATCTAATTTTAAGAAGGAGGTCAATACATATATATATGAATGAATGAAACTCAACACAAATGATGGTAATAAAATAAAATTGTGAATATTGTTATTTACGCACTTCATATTGTTTGTCAGAGTAGCCCGCTCACAGGTCGTGTGGTGGATGGACTCGCAAATGTAGTATCCACAGAAATCATTCCCTTGTTCCTGCCACAACCACTTTACAAGAAATAGAGGTCAATCAAACTGATAACTAGCAAGCATGCTAAATGGTATTGATGAAACTAGCGCTTGAATCACTAGGAAATGCATCGAATATGCTACTATAGTACTTACTTTTGGGTGTCTAAACTGCAGCTTCTTCGGCAGTCCCGGGGCTTTTTTGGTGAATTTTCTCCAAACCCTGCCATACAAAGAAAACAATTACTTGATATCAGAAATGAACAAAGTTGCTGATATGGTGGATAATGATCGATTTAACTTACTTCTCGAGAATTTCAGTCATGTCCGCATACTCCTCCGGGTTTTTTCGTTTGGAGTCTAAGACAGTTACTACTCCCTGCTCAAGCTTAATCTCTAGGAGAATATAGTGGTATCTGCGCACGCATGCATAATTCATCAATATTACATTACTATAACCTGGACTAATAAAGGGAAACCGAATATGCCACAAGACAGTAACACTCACTTGAAGTTGTAATGAAAGAGTATTATATCTTTGTGTTCATTTATTACCAATGATTGTAGCAAGTTGGCCTCGGTATTTTCGGCATGAAATTCAACCTCAGTTGCATCTATGAGATATGTGTTAATGAACCCAATATCACCCACTTGTCTTTTCTTCAATTCGGCGATCTTAAATCTGCATAATATAGTGAGGATAATTATAAATACATGCAATGAAAGAGCTGAGTTATATAGAGAGACTTAATGATAGAAGTAGTACTACTTACAGACAGTAGCAGGTGACCGTTGCTTTATCGAGGGCCAATTAATTGAAAAACTGATAAAACTCCTCAAATGGAATAGGCAACAGTTCAATTCCAACGAGGTCATGCTCCTTTTTAACTCTCACATACAAAGTACTCCTCCCCTCAGACTCTCTGCAGGTTTTCATGTACCAATCATGCAATATTCGCATCATCGTTGATAGAGAACTTTCATCTTTGACGAGAGGCTTCCCGTACTCATATCTTTGTATCTGCACCTCCAAGAAATCATAATGTACATCGTCGGGCAGGTAATCTCAAGGATTGCCATAACCGGGCACCATCCTCGGATCAACGATGTCGCTAGCAGGCACCTTGAGCGGGGGGCACGATTGCTTCGCTTGTTCGCCGAGCTGGGCAATTTGTTTCCCAGCTCGTTGTTCTTTCATCCTTTGATCACTTTTAGTACTTCCCGACCTCTCCGCTTCGGCAAATGCCTTTCCAATAATGCGCTCATAGTTGCCTTTCAGCGGAGACTTGGGTGGTTTTGTCAGGGCAGCCAGAGTGCGCTTCGCTTTCACCGGATCTACCTTCTCCTCAGAAGGTGGATGTCTCTTTGCTTTCAACCCTTGAAACCAGTCCTTCACTTGGGTCCGCGCGATCTTCGCGTTCTCCTCCGGGGTCATCTCGTTGGTAACTTCTCTGGAGTCTTCAGAGAAGGACCGAATTTGTATGTCCTCCCGCCTTTGGCTGTATTGCTAGACGCCGGCAGAGCAGACGGAGCGGATTTCTTCTTTCCTTGCTTACGAGGCGGAGGAGAAGGACTACGACGCGCCGGAGTGGCGGCGGGTCTCTTCCGCCCTTGCTAACGAGGCGGAGAAGGAGGAGGCTGGCTGCTCGGTGCCGCCAGCGCGGAGAAGGAGGCGGAGTGCCGCCACGCCGGAGAAGGAGCCGCCGAGTGCCCTGATCGTCACTCACGGAGGAGGAGGCGGAGTGCCTGACTCACGGGAGGAGGAGGAGGAGGCGGAGGCGTCTAGTTCGGAAGGTTGATGAGATCCTTCCACCATAGGCATGGAGTCTTGAGCGAACCCAGCCGAGTCTCCCCTTCACCGGTAGGGTGGTCAAGCTGGAGGTCCTCAAATCCTCCGTTATTTCATCCACCATCACCCTAGCATATCCTTCGGAATCGGCGGCGGTGAAAAGTTGCGTCGGGTTTAGTAGGATAAGCAGAGCCAACAACCGCCTTGACCTTCAAATTCATCCATTGCGCCATAAGGTGGCAATTTTCAGCCTCGTGATAGCATCCACGGGATAGCTGGCGAGAGTCGTCAAGGCATGCTCCGGTGAAGCAGCTCGGTGGAAGCCACGCTGCTTCTCCGCTGAGATGGCGGGGTAGCCGGGGAAGCTTGGCAGGTCGTTTGCTGCGATCTGCTGCTTCTCGTTCCTCTAGCCCCATTACCCTTTCGTGCGGCGCTGCGGTTGGCCTGCTCCGGTTTCTTCCTCCTCTCGTGAGTTTTGTAACCCCTGCGTCCGGAAAACCAACCTTCCACGAAACGGAGCTGGCGTGCCTCGTGTCCGTCCGGGGTGCTCGAGATTCCCGAGGGCCATTGTGAGCTCGTCCGTCTCCCTATCTGGAGCAACGTCCCTCGCTGCTTTGCTTGATATATTGTGAAGCCTCTTGGTGGTATGTCCAATTGTTCGTCCGTCCAAATGCACTTCCACGACATGGGTCCAAGGTTCCGCCAGCCCGAAGAACCAAGTCCGGCAATGGTCTGCCAGTTCATTGTCTCGGTTCGATCCCTTTATCAAGCAGATCATTCTCAGCCTTGGCCCACTTAGGCCGGGCTACGAGGTAGCCACCTGACCCCGTGCGATGGTGAAGCTTCTTCTTCGCAGCATTTTGCTTGTTTGTCGACTCTTCCCTCTCGAGCTCCTCTCTAAAGCAGGCTTTCGGGCCTAACCGTGCAATGTGTGCCTGTGGGCCTACTCGGCCTCCTGCGGGCCTGAATCCTGGCCCATGGTAGGGTTTCTAGTCGTATTCAGGCCGTGGGGGCCCAGTAGGTGGCACTTTTTTGTTTTATTGCTTTTTTGTTTTCTTTGTTGCTTTATTTAGTTTATTTTGTTTCTACTTACAACAAAATACTTATTGTTGCTATATTTATTTTTTTCCTATTTTTTTGTTTTGTTTTCTGCATTATTTATTTTCTTTTGTTTTTTGCTTTATTTTTTAATTCGTTTTGCTTTTAGTTTTAGAAAAATTATAAACTTTCTGTTAGTGCCATTGGTTTTCAAATTTGAAAACACTTTTTTGTTTTCTTTGTTGCTTTATTTATTTTATTTTGTTTCTACTTACAACAAAATACTTATTGTTGCTATATTTATTTTTTCCAGTTTTTTTGTTTTGTTTTCGCATTATTTATTTTCTTTTTGGTTTTTGCTTTATTTTTAATTCTTTTTGCTTTTGGGTCAGCAAAATTATAAACTTTCTGTTAGTGCCATTAGTTTTAGAAAAATTATAAACTTTTTGTTTGTGCCATTAGTTTTCAAATTTGAATAGTTAATATTTGAATTCTTTGAAATTTGTGTGAATCACAAGTTTGTGATTAACTTTACTAAAAAAATGAACATAGATGCACCTATAGAGAAAATTCGACCTAAATTCATAATCAATTCCTATGAATTTCAGAGAAATTCACTATGAATTTAGGTCAAATTCCCTGTATAGGGGCATCTATTTTCACTTTGAGAGGAGCTCAACAAGGCAGAGAGGGACGGGCTTATAAACCGGTGTGAGCGCCCTTCGGTTGGCAAGGTGTGACTAAACTCTGAGCGCAACGAGGACCAACCCTTTAGTCCCTGTTTGTGGCACAAACCGGGACTAATGGTCATGGGCCAGGGGCGAGCCGCATGGGCCAGGGACTAATATATGAACATAGATGCACCTATAGAGAAAATTCGACCTAAATTCATAGTTTTCAAATGAACTCTGAAAAAGTTGGCATAGCATGTGCATGTACAAAATGGACAATGGTATCATACTCGTCTGTTACAAAGTTGGCATGGTATCATCATCATAGTTGTTGATAGAAAGTCTTAACTTTTTCTTCGCTTGTGTCCTTTGCTTATTGCGCTGTAACCATGGATAATCTTCATCGTTTATCAGGATGCTTGGGTCAGCCTTGACTTTGAAGGGAGGAATTTCATGAAACTTTTCATACTCTTCAGACATGTCTGTCTTGCCCTCCACTCCCAGGATGTCCCTTTTTCCTGAAAGAACTATGTGGCGCTTTGGCTCATCGTATGATGTATTCGCTTCCTTATCTTTTCTTTTCCTCGGTCTGGTAGACATGTCCTTCACATAGATAACATGTGCCACATCATTGGCTAGGACTAACGATTTGTCAGTGTACCCAAGATTTTCAGATCCACTTGTTGTCATTCCGTCTTCAGGGTCTACACTGCACCCGCCTCTGACAGATTGACCCATTTGCACTTAAACAAAGGGACCTTAAAATCTACTCCGTAGTCAAGTTCCCATATGTCCACTATGTAACCATAATATGTGTCCTTTCCCCTGTCGGTTGCTGCATCAAAGCGGACACCACTGTTTTGGTTGGTGCTCTTTTGATCTTGGTCAATAGTGTAAAATGTATTCCCATTTATCTCGTATCCTTTCCAAATCATTACAGTTGAAGATGGTCCCCTGGACAACAAGTACAGCTCATCACAAACAGTGTTGTCACCTCTGAGACGTGTTTCCAACCAACTGTTGAAAGTCCCGATGTGTTCACATGTAATCCGATCGTCGCCTTTGCTCCGAGTGTTTGGGCGCAGACTGTTCTTGTGTTCATCGACATACGGGGTCACCAAGGTAGAGTTCTCAGAACTGTGTAGTGTGCTTGAGACCAAGAATATCCGTCCCTGCATATTATTTAGTCCCTTCCAAGCGTGCCTTTTCGGTCAGTCTCCCCTCATACCGCGATTTAGGGAGACCTATCTTCTTAAGGCCAGGAATGAAGTCAACACAAAATCCGATGACATCCTCTGTTTGATGGCCCATGGAGATGCTTCCTTCGGCCTAAGCGATTCTGGGACATATTTCTTTAGGACTCCATGAACCTCTCAAAGGGAAACATATTGTGTAGAAATACGGGCCCCGAATGACAATCTCGTCGACTAGATGAACTAGGGCGTGCGTCATGATATTGAAGAAGGATGGTGGGAACACCAGCTCGAAACTAACAAGACATTCGCCACATCACTCCTTAGCGTTGGTACGATTTCTGGATCGATCCCTTCGAGATATTGCATTGAGGAATGCACATAGCTTCACAATGGCTAATCGGACGTTTTCGGTAGAAGCCCCTCAATGCGACCGGAAGCGATTGCGTCATAATCACGTGGCAGTCATGAGACTTTAGGTTCGGAACTTTTCTCTCGCACATTTATTATTCCCTTTATATTCGACGAGAAGCCGCGGGACTTTCATCTTGAGCAGGCATTCAAAGAAGATTTCTTTCTCTTCTTTCGTAAGAGCGTAGCTGGCAGGACCTTCATACTGCTTCGGAGGCATGCCCTCTTTTTCGTGCAAGCGTTGCAGGTCCTCCCGTGCCTCAGGTGTATCTTTTGTCTTCCCATACACGCCCAAGAAGCCTAGCAGGTTCACGCAAAGGTTCTTCGTCACGTGCATCACGTCGATCGAAGAGCGGACCTCTAGGTCTTTCTAGTAGGGTAGGTCCCAAAATATAGATTTCTTCTTCCACATGGGTGCGTGATTCTCAGCGTCATTCGGAACAGCTAGTCCGCCGGGACCCTTTCCAAAGATTACGTGTAAATCATTGACCATAGCAAGTATGTGATCATCGGTACGCATGGCGGGCTTCTTCCGGTGATCTGCCTCGCCTTTGAAATGCTTGCCTTTCTTTCTACATTGATGGTTGGTCGGAAGAAATCGGCGATGGCCTGTACACATTCTTCCTGCAGCTTCCGGTATATACTATCGGTGTCAAGTAACAGTGCGTGCATGCGTGGTATCCCTTGTTTGTCTGTCCTGAAAGGTTACTGAGAGCGGGCCAATCGTTGATGGTCACGAACAGCAACGCCTTTAGTGTGATAACGGTTCATGGTATTTGGAAGAAGGAAATACCACTGACCTCGAGGACTATCGCAAAGGTTACTAATATCCTAAAGGAACTAGCAACACTATCAACAAGAAGTAGGGTGAATCTCGGTTCAAGAACCCAGGGGTAGAATACCTACTAACTAAATTTCATCACGGGATGCTTTCGAGAATGATGGCCAGAATCATCACACTGGGAACACAAAATATGGCTAGATTACTAGATGGTTTCATAAGACGCCTAGGGTCATAACAATAGCTCCAACATATATGTCAAGGCAACAAAGTACCTCAACTCACCGATTAGTGTGGTTAATCTGGCCCAAAGGGACATCAAAATGAGAGGAAGGGATTTTTCAAATGCTTCAGATTGTTTTAGAAACCTGGGATGACTCGGACAGCATAACGGCTGTAAATGCTCAAAAAGATTCAAGACATCCTGCAAATGGTGGCATAACCACTCGATCATCATAGTATCAAGGTTCTGGGATCACACCCGGAGGTAGTAAGAACAGAACTGGAGCTTGAATCCAACAATCCTATAAGTCTACGGATTAGTAACACGTGATCCTGATGGAAAGATGAGAAAGCCTAGTTCTTAATCCCCGTAGAAAAGAAAAGGATGACTCAGATCAGAAGGCCATGAGGTATAAGGAGTAAAAAGAGCCTTACGTTCCCTTCCACAATCAATTCCCTTACATAACTAAAGCATTTCTAGACACAACTTGACCAGTTTGGCTTGGTAATCCTCTGAGCGATCGAGCTCGATACCAAAGCTGTCGGGACCCGATTCCAAGTCACATCGATCTAGCGGTAACACCTCATATCACTTTGCGGCCTCACGCACGGTATTCCCACGGTGTCGCCTTACCATGGCCGGGACCGTTTAGCCTTTTGGCTCACGTATATGATAGTGTCGCTAGCATCCATATGACAGAGAACCGGGCCGACATGGCTAGTCGTGAACCCAAAGCGGCACTAACCCATGGGGACAGGCATACATGAATCACATCGAGCATGTCGGTTAGTAGCGTGTGAATCGGGCTGTAGCACTGGGCTAACAGGACTCAGGGAACCGGGCTGTAGCAGCTAGGCAGGACTCGGATGTCACCACGTGACATTTCCCGAAGGACAGACACAGGAACAAAGTGAAACACATGCCGTCCAGTCAAGTGTCCTGAACAGTAGTGCTGGGCTAGCAGGACTCCGGTGAACCGGGCTGTAGCGGACTACTATGGCTCAAGGAAGCACTAGACTACATTTCCCCATAAGAGAGGCTGCCAAGGATAAACAACTAGATTGTCGGATCCCACACATACCAAGCATTTCAAACATACACACAATATGCTCGATATGTGTAAATACAACATGGCATCACAACATAACTCTACGACTCAAGTATTTATTCATTAGGCTCCGAGGAGCGAGATATTACAAACATGGGTCTCATGACCCAACACTCAGAGCATACAAGTCAAAGCACAAGCGGAAGCTTAACATGTCTGAGTACGGACATCTACAAATGAAAAAGGCTGGGAAGCCTGAATATTTACCAGATCCTGCCGAGGCACAAGATCGTAGCTGAGGTAACAAGCTAAACGTCGAAGTCCACGCGGAACTACTAGCGAGACTGAAGTCTCTCTGCAAAAACATAAATTAAGCAAACGTGAGTACAAATGTACCCAGCAAGACTTACATCAGAACTAACTACATATGCATCATTATCAACAAAGGGGTGGTGGGGTTTAACTGCAGCAAGCCAGCTTTGACTCGGTGGCTATCCTAAACTACGTCTGCAAGTAACTCTTTTGAGGTGGCGCACACGAGTCCACATATTCACCATATCAATACACCACTATGGATCCGCTCTCGTCTCCCTACGAGACGCCACCCATAGCACTCACGCTTATCTTGCGCATTTTAGAGTATCCACTTTCACTGTCTATGAACCGTTATAGGCAACCCGAAGTCCTTTACCGTGGACGCGCTATTCGAATAGATCATTTATAACCCTGCAGGGGTGTACTTCTTCACACGCGCTCTCGCCACTTACCACCATGTACACGTCGTGTATCTCGGCAACCTTCAGCGGAAGCCTTGGCGAGGGAGTCGGCCACGACCTGACTAACCACACAAGTCTCTAGTCCAGGTTTATCGCCTATTCGGGTTCCATCCGCAAGGAGATCCGGCCGGGGTGTCGCTCACGGCCCCAAACGATGTGTGCAGGGTTCCCGAGACACCAAACGGGCGCTCGGTACACCGGGCCACGGTGTATCTACCGCATCATAGCCCACCCCTAAGGTCAGCGCTACGCACGGCCTCCAACACATATCCTACAAACACCAGAAACTAGTTGCAACTCCTGGACAGAGATCAGGTTGGTTAATAAGTCGAGAGAGCTTGGAGCGCCCGGAGCCCAAGTGTGGTAGTAACTGTTTCATGGATCACAAACACGGAACTCAGTTCCTGAGGACGGCTGCAATGAGACAACCCACCATGTACTCCTACATGGCCTCTCACCGCTACCTTTACCAAATCGTGTTCACACACTTAGCTCACACACAGTAGGACATGTTCACACACCTCTGATTCATCCCCGATGAATCGGACCTGACTCAACTCTAAGCAGTAGCAGGCATGACAAACAAGCATGAATGAGTAGGCACAACAGGGCTCAAACAACTCCTACTCATGCTAGTGGGTTTCATCTATTTACTGTGGCAATGACAGGTCATGCAGAGGATAAGGGGTTCAACTACCGCAGCAAGTAACAGATGATTCGTTGTTGTCCTAATGCAGTAAAAGAGAGCAGGAGCGAGAGAGTGGGATTGTATCGGAATGAACAAGGGGGTTTTGCTTGCCTGGCACTTCTGAAGATAATATAGCTCTTCATCGGTGTCATCAAACTCATCGTCGGAAGCACGTCTATCGAGAGGGGACAGATATCGGCAACAGAGAAATAAACATAATCAATGCAATGCACAATATGATGCATGATCATGACATGGCAATATGTTGTTATTTAGTCTAATGCAACTAGCAACAAGTTAAATGGAGCTGGTTTGGACACTAGGTTCAAATTCAAACTCCATGTAAGGCATTTCAAATGCCATTTATTCAAATTGTCTTATACAGCAACTTTAGGTTGTTCAAACATGCATGAAAAAGGTACAGATGGATAGATTGCATTTTTCTGATAATTTTTCATATATAAATTATTTCATTTGGAGTTACGGTTGATTTTCTATGATTTTTTTAGAAGTTTTGGTTATTTTCTGGAATTTCCTATATAAGAAAAATTCCAGTAATTAGTTATTGCGTCAGCATGATGTCGTGGTGACGTCAGCAGGTCAAAGGCACGGTCCAGGTCAACCCTGACCTGTGGGTCCCGCCTGTCAGTAGTTAGTTAACTAACTAAATTTAGTCAGCATTAAACTAATACTAATCTAGTTTAGTTAGTGGCCTGGGGCCCACGCGTCAGTGACCCAGGGGGTCAAACTGGGCCCACCCGGTCAATGGTCAGCGGAGTCAAACCCACCGGCGTCGAGTCGCCGGCGAGGCCGAGACGACGGAGAGCGTCGAAACGCCGCTCGGCCCGCGCTTTGATCTTGCGCGGTGGGTGCTACGGGGTCGTGGGAGTGAGCCGCGTCCAACGGTGCAATCAGTTGGTCGCGGGGTGGCCGGAATCGTCGACGGTGTCGAGCTGGGCAGCGGTGGCGCTCGGGCACATGCGGGAAGTGGTGCTGCGGTGTGCAAACGAGCGCGGTGAGGCACTAGGGAGACTCTGCGCGCGGCGGTGAGTACGTTGGACGCATGACCGGGTCCAAATGGTCACCGGAGCGTCACCGGCGACGAGCGCAGGCGGAGGTGAGCTTCGGCATCGATGGCGACGGCGGCTATGGGGCGAAAATGACACGGGGAAGAGAGGGGAAAAGCGGCAGAGCTCACAGGAGTTGGCGGCGGTCTCGGCCAGGCTCGGGAGGCACGGACGGCGGCGAATCAACGGTTGCGGTCATCGGGGCAGAGGTTGATGACGACGGCGATGGCGACGTTCTAGGGCCTCCCGGGATGCGTGGCTCAGTGGAGAGGAAGAGGGGGTCGAGGCGGAGCCTCTGGGCGCAACGACGAGGTGAGGCAATGGCTGTGGCCACGGCGGTGCTCGTCGGTGGCGACGGCTGCGCTCGGGTTCGGGAGAGAGAGGGAGAGAGACGGGGCAGGGAGAGAGGGGAGCGGTCGAGGGGGTCCAAGGGTTCATGTGGCGCCCAGGCGTCGAGGAAGCGGGGAAGCGGGAGGTGGCAGGCGCGTGGTGCGCTGACGGCGGCCACACGCCTCTCGTCCTACTGGCGAGAGGTGGGAGATGACTGGCAGGCGCCAGTGGGCTGGGCCGGCACAGGTGAGGCCCAGGTGGGCGCCAGGTTAGTGGCCCAGGTATCTTTCTCTCTCTCTCTTTTTTTAATTGTTTCTGTTTTCTATTTTTCTGCAACTGTTGGGCTTTATTAAAAATACTATAACGTTCCAGAAATCCTGAAAATAATTATGTGGCTAGATCTAAAATATACCAAACCACATAAAATGTTCCAGAATTATTTGACATATATTAATTATATATAAACTATATATCCAATGCAAATAGTTATTGAATTAATTCAAATGGCCAGAATAAATACTTCTGTGACTCTGAGAATATTGGTTTGAATATCACCTCATGCCAATATTTTCACAGAGTAACAGGAACATTTTCTTGGACTCATTTGATGAGATTTAAATGTTGGTTATTTTTAGGGGTTTTCTGAGGCTTTGAAAATTCCTCAATTCAAATTTCATTTGAATTTAAACATGATGCACACATGGAAGCTGGCATAGGTCAGACAAGAATTAGGGATGTGACACATCACCAGGGTCATCTCATCTGATCTTATACCGCAATGCACCGCATACCGGGCATGCGTTCAGATCCTTGTATGCACCGCGGTAGAGGATGCAGTCATTAGGGCATGCATGTATCTTCTCCACCTCCAATCCTAGAGGGCATACGACCTTCTTTGCTGCGTATGTCTTGTCGGGTAATTCGTTATCCTTTGGAAGCTTCTTCTTCATTATTTTCATAGCTTCTCAAATCCTTTATCGAGCACAGCATTCTCGCCTTCCACTGCAGCAATTTCAATGCAGACCGAGCTTTGTGTTGCCATCTTCGCAATTGGGGTACAACCCTTTTTGTGATCCTCTAACATGCGATCGAACTTCAGCTTCTCCTTTTGACTTTCGCATTGTGTCCTTGCATCGACAATGACCGGAGGAGATCATCATCATCGGGCACATCGTCCGGTTCCTCTTGATCTTCAGCAGCTTCGCCCGCTGCAGCACCATCGTGCACATCGTCACGGTTCCTCTTGATGTTCAAGAGCATCATCGTATTCAGGGGCACATAGTTGTCATCGTACTCTTCTTCTTCGTCATCTTCCATCATAACCCCAATTTCTCTGTGCCTCGTCCAAACATTATAGTGTGGCATGAAACCCTTGTAAAGTAGGTGGGTGTGAAGGATTTTCTGGTCGAGTAAGACTTCAGATTCCCACATATAGGGCATGGACAACACATAAAACCATTCTGCTTGTTTGCCTCAGCCACTTGAGAAAATCATGCACGCCTTAGTGTACTCGGAGGTGTGTCTCACACCGTACATCCATTGCCGGTTCATCTGCGTGCATTATATATAATTAAGTGTGTCAAAAATCATTACAGAACATCATGAATAGATAATTAAGTGACCAAATTAATAGAAGTTCATCATCATATAAAAACCAAAGTACATACATAGTTCTCATCTAACAACATAAAGCTCTGCAGAGCATCTAAATTAATTAAACCATACATTAAAACTATGTAAAACATTTCAATGCAAAAACAAATGCGATCATAATCGCAACCAAGGTAACAACTGATCCAACGGCATAATGATACCCAGCCTCGGTATGAATGGCATATTTTCTAATCTTTCTAATCTTCAAGCGCATTGCATCCATCTTGATCTTGTGATCATCGACGACATCCGCAACATGCAACTCCAATATCATCTTCTCCTCCTCAAGTTTTTTTATTTTTTCCTTCAAGAAATTGTTTTCTTCTTCAACTAAATTTAACCTCTCGACAATAGGGTCGGTTGGAATTTCCGGTTCAACAACCTCCTAGATAAATAAAATCTATGTCACGTTGGTCGGCATAATTTTCATAAACAATAAATGAACCAATAGTTATGAAAAGATAATATATACCACATCCGAATCATAGACAGGGCGAGAGGGCCGACGGGGCGGATACCAAAACCATCGCACTATATAAGATGCAATAATAAAAGTAAGAAAATAATACAAGTATCTATCTAAACATACAAGTAAGAATATTTTTCCTTTCAGAAAAAAGATAAGAACAAGAGGCTCACCACGGTGGTGCCGGCGATGAGATCGGCGCGGGTGATCGACGGCGGTGAAGACGGGGACGGAGCGTGACGGACCGCTAAACCTAGACAAATATTGAGGAAAATGGAGCTTGGAGGTCGAGCTTGGAGAGGAGAAAGCTTAAGTAGTGTGGCTCGGGCATTCCATCGAACACCTTGTGTGCGTAGGAGGTGAGCTAGAGCACCACCAAGCCCTCTCCCCTCGGCTAAGACAAAAAACAGAGCAAACAGAGCAGTGTGCTCTACTCTTACGCGGGGGGTATATATAGGCAGCACTATTTGTCCCGGTTCGTGGCATGAACCGGGACTAAAGGGATGGCATTGGTCCCGGTTCATGCCACCAACCGGGACCAATGATGGTGGGCCAGGAGCGAGGCCCATTGGTCCCGGTTCGTCCCACCAACCGGGACCAAAAGGGCCAGACGAACCAGGACCAATGGCCCACGTGGCCCGGCCGGCCCCCTGGGCTCACGAACCGGGACAAATACATCCATTGGTCCCGGTTCGTGGCAGAACCGGGACTAATGGGCTGAGCAGGCCTGGGTCATTGCCCCCTTTTCTACTAGTGTGTATTAAGACTGAACCTCAACACCCCAAGTGTTTTTCTTGTTCTTATAGCTTCAAAATTTGTCCAGTTGTTCAAAAGATCCCAAATTCTTTATCGCACTAAAGGCTTTCGAGCTTCTTGAAGTACAGTTTGAAAAAATCCTTCTATGAAATAACTACTCCAACCATGATCATAAACACATCTGGAATGTATATAGTACTGCCTCCGTATCAAAATATATGAGCCTACAAAAACATCTTATATTTTGATACGGAAGGAGTAGTTAATTAGGTAGCCACTGAAATTAGAATAGCTGATGGTTTTAGGATGGTAACTTTGTAAGTTGCAAGATTTAGAATAGAATAGAACTTTGCATGACATAACCTAATGCAAAAAAGGTAACAGTTGCAACACGTAGTGGTATTTCACAAGTTTCTGTGATAGAAGGCCTATAGGAAACTATCCTTACATGGAAAGAAAGGTGACACATGCAACTTGATGTCGTATCTCGCAAGTTTCTATATCTAGTCAGTTATGTGTAGGCAATTTATTTGCTTAGAAATAGAACAAAAGGACACATCTCATAGTTGCAACTAATTTTAGAGGAAACATAGTGGGCCGCATAGTTGAATTTGAAGGGAACAATTATAGTGAGGCAAGTATTTTCATCTAGCGTGCTGCAGAGACTCTCGTCACAAGTCTATATTGTAAGTAGTTGATTTGCTTTGGATATTTGCCCAAGAAGTTGTATTACTTTACTTGCATCTTCTTTCCCTCTCCCTCAAAAGGTTTATACAATTAATCAGTATCTCGTGATCTGTCGAAGTAGAGTCCTTGCATCTTCTATAGCATTTGTGATTAAGATTTTTACATTTAGCTTCTATTTGACAAATGAATCTCTAATTCAACATGTAGTTCAACAGAAATCTAATGACCACATATATTTTGTCTATATAGAAGATATTATAGTCAAGCTGACTAAAACTTGATGGGACAAATGCATCACGCGAGGAGCGGGATCAAATTCAGCAACAACGACGCGTCTTGCATGTTCGATGAATGTTCTTTTCATATAAATTTTTCACTAAATTTTAATTTTCCCGTTGCAACGCACGGGCATTTGTGCTAGTATTTTTTCAAGGTTGCATAGGATAGTTGGTATCTTGTGTCTAAGACGCTCCACAGCATCTATCCTGATATTTCTACTGCGGAGTTTCATGAAGAATCAACTCTGCAACTGCTCTGTATAAGTTAGGGCAGCCCAATCCTCTAAGGATAATAGGTAAAACCCATTGAAGTAGGACGTGGCAGTCATGAGTTTTCAACCCTTATATCTTGTTTTTCATCTGCATTGACTCTCCTTTCAAGGTTGGAATCAAATCCATGTGGGAATCTCACACGTGACAGGACCTTGCAGGATTCTTTTCTTTTTACCTTGTCCAAGACGTACACACCTGGTGCCATATCCCGTGATGAACCATCATCTTTCACCTGCAAATCGTATCTGATACCCAGATGTGTCAAATCAATCCTAGATTTTAAGGTATCTTTCGTCTTGCCTTCAATATTAAGAAGTGTGCCGATAATGTTGTTACATATATTTTTCTTGATGTGCATCACATCAAGATTATGCCGCATATCCAAATCTTTCCAATACTCCAAGTCCCACAAAGTGGACCTGCGGGTAAACAATAATCTCTCTTCTGCCCTGCCATGCTTCCTTTTCCCGCTGCCATTATCAGGATAGTTTCCTGGTGTAATATCTCTGGCCTTCTGTAATTCCTCCTGCAACTCATCGTAGCCTCTTTGGCGCATCATGGTTTTCATGAGCTGCATCGAACACAAGTCTTCGGTATTTTCTAGGACACGGCTTGTCCTTGGCAAGGAAACGGTGGTGTCCAATGTAATATATCTTGCTAAGTATTGCGTATGACAGCGGATTCTTGTCACAGTGAACACATGCGTTGTAACCATGTGTCGTTCGCCCTGACATAGTGCCCAAAGCCGGATAATCATGGATGCACCAAATTATAACAGCACGCGGAAAGAAATCAGCTAGTGGGTTGTTATATTGGTCTCGAGTGAGAACACCCGTCCATAGCTTTTGAAATTCCTCCACAAGAGGCTCCTTGAATAAATCAAAATTCTTTCCAGGACTTTTTGGACCTGGGATGAGCAAGGCCATCATGTAGTTTGATTCTTTAGTGCAGACATTTGGTGGCATGTTGTAAGGGATTGTTGAAATATATTGCTCATCTCGTTCCATCAGTTCAGACTTTTGAATGAGTTGGCTGGAGCATGAATTCAATATGATATCCGAGCCAAGAGGTCTTGAGTTCAAGACCCTTCCAATGCAGTATTAAATAAATGATTCTGCGGCCTACATCGATCCCACGTCTAAGGACTAAAATAGCTTAGACGTGAGGGGGAGTATTTTAATATATTGCCCGCCTTCCTCCATGCCAACGCAGTATTATAAAAAATTAATTTTGCAGCCTACATCGAACCCACGTCTAAGAACTAAAATAGCATAGACGTGATGGGGAGTATTACCTATCTCGTTCCATCAGTACTCTGGTGGCCAGATGGGTTGAATCCATCTGAAACTAAGCCAAATCTAATGTTTCTCGGCTCAGCAGTAAATTTTTTGTGTTTCAGATTGAAACTTGTCGAGTCACTACCATGAGATGGATGATTCATTACATTCTGATTTATGTACTCCTGGTTACTAGAATGCCACGGTACATCCTCTCTTATTTGAGCATCATAAAACAACTTCTACAATTTTGGTATAATTAAAAAATGTCTCAAAAGCTTATGAGGAATCCTCTTCACAGCGTGGCCATCAACAAGCGCAACATCCATTTATCTTCATCTGATCTCTTCATGCATCTACCACACGTACATATACACATAATGAAATATAATAATAACTACACAAAAATAAGTTTAACTATACGCAGCAACACGTACGTAGTCGGTGACAGCACGACACCTTATATATGCAGCCTAATCCGTACTACTATATACTCGGCACGGCAGTATATGCATTCACGAGACGAGGGGCAGTAGGTATCTGAAGTCGGCGTCGTAGGGCTCGATCTCCACCATCTTCTCCGGCGCCGGGGGCCTGCCGCGGTGGAGGAGTTCCCTGATGGCCCTCTTGAGCTCGGGCGCCCCGGTGGCGCGCGGGAGCTGGCTGTGGACCCACTCCAGCAGCGACTCCACGTTGTCGGCGAAGCACCGCATGTGCCAGTGCAGTAGCTTCGGCAGCACGATCGTCGCCGCCGCCGCCGCGGCCTTCGACTTCGTCTTCTTCCTCCTCGCGCCTGCCACGCGGACGCACCGCTCCAGGTACTCCACCTTGGCCGCCTCCAGCTCGCTCGACACCTCCTCCGCCGTGTACACCCGGACCTGCACTTCGTACGCCGAGGATCATGTCAAGCTCGGCAAGAACAGTTAGCCATGGCGATCGGTCGAGCTGACACGTACGGGTGGCGAGGAGCGGCTGCCCCTGCAGAGCGCGAAGACGACGTTGGGTTCAGGGTACCCTAGCCCGTAGCAGAGCTCCATATCCCGCTCCCCTACTTCCTCCGTCATCATCCCCTTCTCAGCCAATTTCCAAGCATCCAAAATGTTCAGGTTAATTAACAATGTCACAAGATTGATGTGGAATTCGCTTGATAGATTTGTTACCTGCCTGTTGCCTTCAGCAGGGGGGTGCCTGAGGAACAGACGCTCGATCGACAGGACGCTCAGCACCCTTCCTCCCACATTCACTGAAGCCTGATTCAGCAGAGCCAGCAGTTTGTCCGGCGATGGAGGCAGACCGTGCTGAAGAAATGCCTGAAAAATTGATAACATGGCAAAATTCACAGTTAATTTCTTGACGGATTATATGTATCTTGCAAAGTTGCATTCACCAAGTACTCCCTCCGTTCCAAAATAGATGACCCAACTTTGTACTGGGTCATCTATTTTGGAACGGAGGGTTGATTAATGGTGTTCATGTGTTGATCAGAAAATAGCTCAGATTAATTTCCATACATGCATCACGCAGAAGTTGTAGATGTTGAGCCAGAAGGCCAGCTTCTGCTTGTTGGTCAAGAAGCTCGGATCCACGGTGCACAGCTTGTCCATCAGCACTCTGAAGAAACAAAAATAAAATTTCAGTACATTGCAACAAATTAAAATTTGTCCGTCCTCCGGCAATGACGATGATCAGGGCCTCACACTCTGACCTCAAGTTCTTGATGTCAACGAGGCACAGCTGCACGCGGCTCGAGTCGAACGAGCTCCTGGTGAACTCGACGAACCTATTGCACCGGCCGGCCGTCTCCTCCTCGTCACCGCCGCACTCCGAGGCCGCTGCTGCACGGCTCTTGGCAGAGCGGATGGGCGGCGCCGCGCCGTCGCTCGACGACGACGACGACAGCTTGGGGGCGAGGCTTCTGGAGGAGCCTATGCAGGAGGTGATGTTGAGCTTCGACGCGCTGCTCAGCGCCAGCTCCGAGTCTGCATGATTCGTTGTCCTGCTCAGCTTGTGGAAGATAGTCACCGTCAGCTTGATGAGCTCCTCTGAGAGCTTGTTTGGGCTGCTCGAGCAGATTTTCCTTTCAGGAGGCCTAAGATTTTCAAAAGAGTGGCTGCTTCTTCTGCTCTGATCAGTCTCCTCGCCTGTCCTCCAAAGATTTCAAAATCAGAATCAACTTGTTGTTCTGCAAGAACTATTTAAGCAACCTATAAATTCTGCAACTGCATCTGCTGAACATTTCATTTCATCTGTACCTTGCGAAGAGACAGACCCAGCAGAGGCCTTGCTCTCACGCTCGAGACCTCCTGAATCGCTGCCGCCTGGACCGGGCAGCCTTGGGAGCTGCTCGCCGCCATGGAGCTCCCTCCGGCCAATGGAGTGCCGGCCCGGCGGCCAGTCCTGCTGCCGCTGCCGCTGCTGCTGCTGCTGCTGCTGAAGAATGCAGTGATGGGTCCAGTTGCGCTCCCGGAGGAGGCGCGTCCGCAGGTCGTCGACCTTCTTCTCGAGGTAGAATATCTCGTCCTCCACGATCGCCAGCTCCGCGAGGAGCCCCCTGATCTGCAACGAGAATCGATCCGATTACCAACAATTTCAGTGATCAGAACTACCTATAGTTGGTATGAGCACAGATTAGCATGCCGCCTAACAAAATTACTGAAGAAATGGTGTATGGACTGCATAGTTAAGTTACCACTTAGTGAAGCAAACCGTACAGGTGCAATCAAGGGATTTGTCAGGTACGATGAGAAGGCAGGCAGGCAGGCAGGAATCCTAGGACAAGAGGTGTGGCGGATAATGGGGGATGGTTGTGTGCGGACAAATCCGGCATTGTGGCGTGCAATTTGGGAATAGTCCTTTGGGTGTCCTCCTGTGACTCCTGTCGAGCTAGATGTCCATATGCATGCCACACAGCATTCATCTGTCCGATCCGTCCATAGAACTATTTTTCGTAAGCTAGCTAATACCGCAGGCAAACAGACAACGAGGTGGTAGCAGGCATGATCATGACCGACTGTCAAGTCCTGTGATGCACGGCGAGCGATGTTGCATCTGCCTTCAAGTTTCTACAGTTCAGAGTTGGGACTGAATGTTTGGAACACTTTTACACTCGGTGACAGAAAACAGTGGCTGCTTCGAACGTGGGACGAATGAAATGAGAATGGGGTAAATTCAGAAGTATACCAAGTAGTAGAATCAATTACCTTGGCTGGGACGAGGTGGGCGGAGAGGCAGCAGCGGCAGGCGGCGGCGTCCAGGCGGCCGGCCTGGAGAGAGCAGCGGAGGACCCGGCTGAGGCGCTCCTCCTTGGCCAGCACGGCCTCCAGCTCCGACACCTCCAGCCGGAGCTCCTCCGCCCGGCACCGCTGCTCCTCCCCCTCGCCGTCCATCAGAAAGTACATGAGCTTCATCTTGCCCCGCGGCTGCCTCCTTCTTAAACCCGCCACCGCCCGCCTCCGGTGGAGGCGCAGGGAGTAACAGCTGGCCCGTGATGATGGCGTCGGTGGCGGCGGCGGCGTCGGCGACCCCATTCAATCGCCCTGTCAAGCAAGCCACGGGTTGCCGCTCGGAGAGGGGGCACAGGACTGGCTAGGGAATGGGGATAGAGGTGGAGGACTGTGGGAGGACCGGAGGAGGACGGAGGCGATCACATGAGGAGCGAGGACAGCTTCTTCACGGAAGCAGCGGCAGCTCGGTCGGCGTCGGCGCACGCATGGAACGCATATGAGCGGCTTCAATTCCCGGGCGGTTGCGCATGCGTACGGCTGCGGATTTATGCCCGTGAGCCCGTGATCCGTCTTCTTCAGCTTTACTGCTACTGCTTTTCTTTCTTTGCCGAGGCGAAAACCTTACTGTTCCCCTACGAAAAGGAAGGAAGCCATTTTCGACCTCGCGTTCCAAACAGAGCACTGTGCAGCTCAACGTCCGTATTGCCGTGCCAGTGGACATTTCGTGCCCACGTCGTACAGATCTGGCCGTCGGTCCGTGCAAATATTTTGGTGTTTCTCATGTGTGACACAAACGTCGCAAAGAGATTTACCATTTTTGTTTTCCAGGCGCAAAGCATCATAGAATTTTTTGCTCTTGTGTCCAAAATAAATTCACTGTGTGCATGTCAGCTCAGCGCCCCATCACAGAGAAAATTTTGTACCCACGGCCATTTTTGTTGGAGGGTTGAGTGCTATTGTTAGGTGTAGTATGAGGGCTAAAATGTAAAGCAGAGAGGGTGCATGTTGTGGATGTATATAGTGTGCCGACAGAAAAAAGAATGAATAAGAAAGATAACCGAACTTACCTAAACTCTCCTCTCTCTTCTTCTCCACCTGCTAGTTGCGCTCAAGAAATTATGGAGGATTAGCTACTCAATCAGCATGGTGTCAGAGCCTCCATTCCGAGAGCTCGGCCGATGTCTGACATGAGGGCATTCTCGCGGTGCTCAGGGTCCTGGAGGCACGGGGAACGGATCCCATACAAGAGGTCAATCTGGGGCTAAGATCTATGTTTGCGGGATTGCGTGAACTGATCCGGGTAATTAAGATCCTTAGCAGAGATTAGCATGTTTGATGGTGCTCCCCTCCAATTGTATTGTGATAATGAAGCAACTATCAAAATAGTTAATAACCCGGGCCTTCATGAGGGAATGAAGCATATAGAGATAGACAGACACTTCATAAAAAAAATTAGATCAAGGAGTAATGCAAGTCGTGTTTGTGAAGTCTGGGGATCAGTTGGCTGATATCCTAACTAAAGGAGTTTGTAATGTGACTTTTGTAAAACTTTGTAGCAAGACGGGGCTAATAGACATTTCCGTCCAATCTTGAGGGGGGCTGTTAGAGGACTGAGTGCTATTGTTAGGTGTAGTAAGGACTAAAATATAAAACAAGCCAGTGTGTGTGTTGTGGACATATGTAGTTTATAGGCGGAAAGAAGAATGAATAAGAAAGATAGCAGAACTTGGTTGTGCTTCTAAATTTCAAGCCACGGACATTGAGAGAACTGATTGGCTCCATGTTTGCACTCAAGCTCAATCATTTTTCGACAAAAGATGAATTTTATTGGTTTAAAATGGAGCATCAAGAGGGTACAAACAAAATGAGCACACACACAATCTCTATACAGCCAACACCAACACCAACATATGCACATACAGAACACATCAATAAATAGCAAATATATATAAAACAAAGCTATGCGTAGGCGAGGAGAAAAGAGAAAGGAAACCAAAGCGATCATATATGTGATCAGCAAACTACAACAATGACTAATTCACGCCAATTATCTCATGACACCACATGAACAACAAAGTTCTTCAACAACAACTCCTTCGGAAAGAGAATCACACTTAAGCGTCCCCGTCGCCATATCCAACCAGTCAAGGCCAGAATTAAGGTTTTCACTCTGAAGATGAGCAATGCGTTCAACAAGGTTACAAACATCAAAACATTATCATTACCAGGTATAATCAACTTGGGTCAGGCTTAGCCTTTTACCCTGGATTTCGAGAGCGGATGCTCGAGTAGCACCACCATCGAGGTCAGTCATGTGTTGCCGCCATCATTTTTCAACGATCCCAGCACCTACACGATGCGACCGTTGCCACTGCACAACCGCCACTATGCTTTAGCCATCATACATAGTTCGCTTCTCCAGCCAAAATCAACCATCTGATGTGAAGACAAAAACTCTTATGAAGACCTTTCGGTTGCCACTGCAATATGTAGCGATGCCGACGCCTCTGGCCGGACGAATTTAGAGCAACTCCAATGGGGCGACCCATTTTATCCGCCTGCGTCCGTTTGGCTCGGCGTGGACAAAAGTGGAGGCCCAACGCAGCGACCCAAACGCAAATCGCGTCCGCCTGGCGTCTGTGCGGGCCCATTTCCGGCCCAAAATTGCGCCTGGAATGCTTTCGTGTCCGCGTCACGCGTCTCCTCGGCGTTCGCCGCATTTCCACCTATAGGCCACCCAACCGCCACAGGTCGTCTTATTTATGACGACCGCCGACAACGAGCCCGCTTGTCAGCCTCGGGAAGCGTCCTTTTTTAAGCACGCGTGCAGCGGGGGGGCGGCCTCATCCACTTCTCCCGTCCACATCTGGCCCCCCACCACTTCCTTGCTTCCTCGCCGGTGACAGGAAACCCTAGGCCGCCATGGCATCTTCGGCAGCAATGACAAGGCCAAGGGCAAGTGCACCCCCGGCGCCTCGTCCTCCCGTGCTCCCCCTCCCCCGCCACCGCAGGTGCGTTTCCGCCCGAAACGCCGGCGCCTACACATCCCGGTGCACTAAGCGCGGTGGCACTAGGAGTACAGGCAGCCCCTCCCCTGCCCCGACGTGACGCTGCCGCACCATTGGCACTTGGATCCCCAGCGGATCCCGGTGCCGGCGATTCCGCGGAGCCAACGGGCGCACGACGAGGAGGTGCACCAGCGCCGCGCACAGCTCACGCTGGAGCAGCGTCGGCTGCCCGAGTACGCCGCCGACTCTACCAACTGGGAGGCTTGGTTCGCCCTCGAACACGAGGAGCAACGGCGCTCGGGTGTCCACGTCGTCCCGCCGCCGTTCCCACCGCCTTCCGCGCAGGTATAGGCAGAGGACAAGGAGGCGGAGGCGGAGTACCAGGCCGCCCTCGAGGAGGCCCTGCAGCAGGCGCTGGAGGCTAGCCGCCTCGAGGAGGACGGGCGCTGGGATGGGTTGGAGCAAGCCCTCGCCCTGTCGGCGGCAGGGGACTCCGTCCACTCCCCGTTGTTCGTGCCGCCACCGCCACCCTCGCCGCCCATCCAGCCCAAGCCGGAGCCGGAGCCGACGTAGAAGCGCTTCCCGCCTCCACCCACTTGGCCGGAGGAGGCCTACTCGTGGACGGGCCAGTACCGCGAGTGGGTGAGCGCATCGGCGGCGCTACGGGTATTCCTGGGACTTCCCTGGAATACCAAAGAATCTCGTGTAAAAAAATATAGTACATAAATTATACGGTGATGATTTGGCCCATGACTCAATTGCAGCCCAAACTGCGGCATCCACGCACGAAGCGAGACGCGGCCGAGCGAGCTTCTGGTTAGGCGCGCGAGCGTCCTCGTCTCCCTCCCCAATCCCAAATCGATCCCCTTTCCCCTCTTCGAGCACTGAAGCCTGAAGGCGGCGGCGGCACTGCTCCAGCGCCCAGGTCCGGTCGGCCCTCTCCTGCGCCGCCACCTCTCCCTCAACCCCTCCAAGGCTCCCTCTCCCTCCCCAGCTCCCCTGCCCTCGCCCATCTGCCCTCGCCCCTCTGCCTATGTCCCTCTCCTCCGCTGCTCATGGCCGCCAGAGCAAGCGCCACCATGGACAGCACATCCATCAGACACAAAGACAGCAGAGACCGCATCCAGCCTCCACGGCGCGACAGCGCCCTCCACGGCCTCCATCCAGTCTGCACATCCATCCAGTACTGCATCTACTAGGTATTCATTCCCTCTGTTCTCAAACAAATCTGAAGATTTTTATTTTTTCACTAATTGCTTGTAAATTGAAATTTTACTATCAAATGATTGCTAGATGGACCACAAATGATTGCTAGATGGACACTGAACTACTTCTCTTGTTTGTGATAACGTGATGTAGATGAAGAAGAAGAATGTTAGCTTGTTTGAATTGTGGGACAAATCTTCGAAGGAAAGGAAAATAACTTCTACATCCACACCAACTTCTCTTTCCGTTGAGGTTGAGAGCAATCTGCAGCTAGCATTAGTGCACATACATGATGAAGCTCCGCAACCGGAGAGGGATAGAGGCTCCCCAACCCCAATTGTAGATGATGAAGCGGTTGATGAAGATGATGAATCAATGCCCCAGTTTGAAGCAGATTTGGCTGCTCTGGAACGTGATCCCGGCAAGCGACTTCCTATATCTTCATATCATGTCAATGACCAGGATAGAGTTAGAAGGAGATACATTGACTTGGGAGCTTGTCAACCAAAGGCTCATAAGTTTGAAATCAGAGATTTTAGTGGACATTCTCGTCGCTTTTCCCCTACTTGGTTTAAAGATCATAAGTGGCTTGAGTACAGCATGGAAAAAGAGGCTGCTTTTTGCTTTGTTTGCTACTTGTTCAAGGATAAAACAAAAAGTCCCGGAGGAGATGCATTTGTGAATGGTGGATTTAATAATTGGAACATGAAAGCAAGATTGAAGAGGCATATTGGAGCTGTTAGTAGTTGAAAGGACATGCGGTGCCCCCATGTGTGGTTTTGGTAATTGATGACATTCTCTATGGACTAATGGTTGCATTGAGTTATATTTGAAGGATTTGTCCATAGGCATTTCTTGAAGTCCATGTGTTGGTTTCAAGGAGTTTATGTGTTGACCAAGGTGCTATTAAGGAATTATCCAAAGATTGGTCATGTGAGTGTTGAGCTTATTGCAAGCATGTCTTGAAGAAGAAGATTGTGTGATCATTCATGTTTACCTTCAAGACATCATCCAAACGAAGAGAGTTGGAAAGATTCAAGGTTGATCAAGACTAAGTCAAGAGTGAATCAAGTTGATCAACTCACAAAGCGTAGAAGATGTACCGAGAGGGATCAAGTGATCCCATGGTATGGTAAGCATTATCCATTGCACTTTGTGTACTAACCCATGGTCTATGTGGGGTCAGGTACGTGTCCATGGGCTTGCGTCAAGAGGAAGATATCATACAACCCATGGAAAGGATGACATCAAGTGGTGATCGTCATCAAGATTGCCGTGTGCAAGTTCAAGTGGAGCATCACGAAGAGATCAAGTGCTTGAAGCTTGCCATCCATTGTGGTGTCAATGGACTTGTGAAGATGTGCCAAAGAGTGGCTCACCCATAGTGGAGTATGGGGGAGCAATCATCTAGTCTCCATCGACCCATCGCAATCAAGAAAGGTGGTCCATCTTGAGGAGGACAAGATCGTCATCATCTAGCTCAAGTGGATCATGTGCAAGGCAAAGGTTTTCCCTTGATAGGTTTTCTATATTACCGGTCTCATGGTGGTAGTTGGGAGACCGGGTTATAGGATCGATAGGCGTACTATCAAGGGGGGCTCTCAAGTGAGTATCTTGATCGTATCGTTCGTCGAGAGCTCAAACCATTGCATCCTTGCATCATGTTTCTTGGTTCTTGTTTGGTTCTCTTTGTGAGTCTTAGAGCTTATGGTCATCTTTATGACAAGCTTGATTTCATCGAAAACGGAGTTTGCATGCGTCTTCTATGATGTTTTCGGTGTTGGAGGTTTTACCGGTCTATTCCGAGGAAGGGTTCTCACCATTTTATTTTGGGCCTTTTATCATTTGCTTATTATTGGTATTTCTCTCAAGATTGTGTTAGCCCTTGTCTCTAGCTTTCCAACAAACTTGGTTTCGTTGAATTCGGATTCTGAATGCAGAAGTTATGGTAGTTTTGGTGTTCTGAAAAGGCTGCAGCGGTACTACCGCGGGTAGGAGCGGAAGTAATTTTTTACTACCGCCCTTGGGAGCGGTACTACCGCTCTTGGGAGCAGTACTATCGCTTGGAGCAGTACTACCGCGGCTACTTCCGTGGCTACTTCCGCTCGGGACCAAAAACTCGTCACAAGTCCAGCGGTGGTAGGCACGGATGTAATTTTTAGTACCGCTCATAGCGAGTAGTACCGCTACCCTTAGCGAGTACCGCTACCCCTAGCAGTAGAGTATCGTGATGTCGGCGGTACTACCGCTCGATCTTGGCTGTGAGCATAACGGTTGGATTTTTCCCCACCTTTAAAGGGGTCTTCTTCCCATTGAACCTTATCCTTTTAGCTCGTGTTCTTCCCTCATTGTTGACCTTCTTCGAGCTTGCTAACTCTCAATCTCTCCAATGATTCTTGCTAGTTCTTGAGGGAAAAGAGAGAGGAGATCTAGATCCACGTTTCCACCAATCACTTTCTCCTCTAAGTGAGGGGAACCCCTTGGATCTAGATCTTGGAGTTCTTCGTGTTCTTCTTTCGTTCTTCCTCTTATTTTTCTCCCTAGCATTAGTTGCTTTCGTGGGATTTGGGAGAGAAGGACTTGGGCACTCCATGTGCCCTTGCCATTGCATTTGGTGCATCGGTTTGAGTTCTCCACGGTGATACGTGGAAGTGAATTTTAGAAGCTTATTACTCTTGGGTGTTTGGGCACCCTAGAGCTTGTTCCTCTTGGGTGCCTTGGCGCCCTAGACGGTTGGTGGTGTTCGAGCTCAATCATTGTGGTGTAAAGCTCAGGCAGCGTCGGGTCTCCAATTAGGTTGTGGAGATCGCCCCGAGCAATTTGACGGGTATCGGTGACCGCCCCCAAGGGTTGCCAAAGTGTACGGGTTCGGTGACCGCCCCCAAGGGTTGCCATTTGTACGGGTTCGGTGACCGCCCTCAAGGGTCCCTTAGTGGAATCACGGCATCTTGCATTCTGCGAGGGCGTGAGGAGATTACGGTGGCCCTAGTGGCTTCTTGGGGAGCATTGTGCCTCCACACCGCTCCAAACGGAGATTAGCATCCGCAAGGGTGTGAACTTCGGGATACATCGTCGTCTCCGCGTGCCTCGGTTATCTCTTACCCGAGCTCTTTACTTATGCACTTTACCTTGTGATAGCCATATTGGTTCTTGTCATATATCTTGCTATCACCTAGTAGTTTATCTTGCTTAGCATAAGTTGTTGGTGCACATAGGTGAGCCTAGTTGTTGTAGGTTATGTGCTTGAAAAATTAACCGCTAGGTTTATTCTGCATTTGTTCAAGCCTAAACCGTAATTATTTTAAAGCGCCTATTCACCCCCCCCCCCTCTAGGCGACATCCACGATCTTTCAATTGGTATCAGAGCCTCGTCTCTCTTTGTTGGGCTTAACCGCCTAGAGAGTAAAGATGTCGACTAGGGGATTAGGATTCTCTGACACTCTTAGTTTCGATGGCACAAATTTTGATGTTTGGGTAATTCGCATGCTTAATTTCTTTAGGGTCATGGACCCAAATTTGGAGCGAATTGTAGATATGGGTTTTTCTCCTCCAAAGGATCCCCAAAGATTATCTTTAGAGGAAGAGAAAAACTCTTATCTAAATGCTCAAGCTACTAATGTGCTTTTCGATGCTTTGAGCAATGTAGTTATATTTCAACTCATGCCGTTCTGGGATGCTCATGAGTTGTGGACGAAGCTTCAAGATAAATATGGTGTGTCCAAGATTTGTAGGGATGATTGTTCTCCCTCCACCTCCGGCCGTATTGTCTTCTCAACTTCTTCTACTTCACCTACATGTGGTTTGCCACAAGGTAATGATATGGTGAGTAGTGTCGGTCATTGCAATGATGATAGTGTGCTTTTTGTGGATTATTCTTCATCACTATATTATTGCAATGCTCCGTCTTTGGGCCTTAGCACTTCGAGCACTCCAAATGTTCACTTGCTTATGTTAATAGTCCTTGCATATCATGTAGAAATTGCTTGACTAAATCTCATGATGATATGCTTGCTATATCTTGTTGCCATGATAAAAATGCATGTATTTCCTCGAGTTGTTGTGCTAACAATGTAGATGAAACCCAACACTCCATGGAACAAGATGTGGTCTTGAATGGTGCTTCAAGAGATCCTATATCATCATCTACTGCATTTTGCCTTATGTCCAAGGCTTCAAAGGTATCTCCCACTTTGAATCCCAATATATCTTGTGATGATATTGATGATGGCAAGAGTGATGATGATGTTGATTATGATGAAGAGAGTGATGATGTTGCCTCCTTAAAAATTAAGGGGAAATGATTTTAAAGCTCTTCTTAAGAATAAAATTGCTCGCTCCAACTTCATGGAAATCATGTCTATTGCTATTGAGGGCAAGAAATATATTGATGAGTTGGAATCTCGTCTTGAGGAGCATGAGGTCACCATTGATAAAATGGAAGGTCATGAGCGTGATTACGCTAATGAGATTATGGACCTCTCTCAAGCTCTTGAACTTGAACAAACCACCAAGGAATCTCTTGAGGAGACTTTTGCTCTAGAATTATCTAGAGTGAGGGAATCTAGTGATAGAGCTCTTGAGGTGGCCAATGATTTTGAAACTAAAAATGAGGAGCTTGAAGTTGTGCATGCTAAACTCCTTGAGGACTTTGAGCACCTCGAAAATGGCTCAAGGGTCATTAAGAGTGAGCTCATCAAACTCACCGAGTCTCATGCTCAACTTAAAGCTTCATATTCAAAAGAGCTTGCCAAGTTGTCTTCTCCTCTTATTGCTAATGATGATGCTTGTGCTACTAACTCTATCTCTTGTGAAGCATCCATATTGAAGGAGAATGTTGAGCTAAGGGCTCAACTTGAGTTGCTATCTAGCAATTATGGGATGTTGGAAGAAAATCATGTAAGGCTCACAAGCTCTCATGATGATCTTCTAGTATCCCATAATGTGCTAAAGATAGCTCATGAGGCCATGCTTGCTAAGGTAACATCTAGTGAGCCTCATGTGGATACTAGCACTACTTCTAGTCAAAATGCTATGTTGATATGTGCTAGTCCTTGTAATTCATCTACTCACAATGTTGGTACATCTTGTGATGAATTGCTTTCCTTGCCTTGTTGCTCTAACAATGAAGCTTATACTTCCTCTAGTACTTGTATTGAGACTAACCATGTAGAGGAAATCAAAGAGATCAAGGCCCAAGTCACTTGTTTGAAGAAAGACTTGGAAAAGAGTCATGAAGGGAAATCCACACTCAACAATATCTTGAGTGTGCAAAAATCCCCCAATGACAAAGGTGGACTTGGATTCAACTCCAATAAGAAGAAGAAGTCCAAGATGAACAAAAAGAAGGGCCAAGAACAAGTCAAGAAATCGGCCAAGATTGTTTGCTTCAAGTGCAAAGTAGAAGGGCATCATGTTAGATCTTGCCCATTGAAGAAGAAGGCCATTAGTGTCAAGCAACAAGGGAAGAGGGCACAAGTTCAATCTCATGCTCAACCTCAAGTTGAAGAAAGGCCACTTCCCAAGAAGACTCAAGTTAATGCTTCTCTTGTTGAGAAATCAAGTGAGAAGAAAGTGAAGAGTAGACGTTGCTACTTATGTTGTGAGAAAGGCCACGTCGCTTCTTCATGCACTAGTGGTAACTTATCCAACCCAATTATTATTGATGATGTCTATTCTCTTGGGAAGGATAAGGTTGGCAATGTGTTTGCCAAGTTTGTTGGTACTCAAAGTGGTGTCAAGAAAAGAACCATTTGGGTGGCCAAGCCTATTGTGACTAACCTCTTAGGACCCAACTTGGTTGGGGACCAACTAGCTCAAACTTGATCAATAGGTGTTGTTGGAGGTCATTGGAGACTTGCCTACACTATGAAGATTTAAGGGGTCCTCATCATTCGTATTGTGTCAAGCCAAGTCATTCGGATTATCTTTCTATCATATATCCAATGTTCCTCCTTGGGGTAACTCATGCTTAAATTGCTTACATTAAAAGTTACTTGTCCCTTAGCATGTTGTGGTTTTGTATCTTGCATGTGCTTGTATATGTTGTGCTTCCAAATTGCTTATCTTGAGAAATCAAGTATGTGCATGTTGGTTTGCACATCATGTACATGTGTGTTGTGTGTTGAGCCTTTTTGCATCTTGTTTATTTCTTAGTTGGCTCTTGTGAGAGATTAATGGAATATCCCATTATGGGGGAGTGATGTGCTTTGTGCACCTCACAATCCTATAAATGTGTGTACATGAGTAATACCATCTAGTATTGATATTTCAAGATTATCTAATCTCTAGGTGGTATATCTCTCATGAGAAATTCAAATTCTAAATTTTCCATTAATTACCTCTTGTTGGCTCCTTTTAATTGCCTCTTGTCTATCTTTAATTGGTATCACATTATGGGGGAGTAATATGCTATGTGTGTATTACTAGCCTAGAAAATGTGTACATTTGAGATATTGTCACCTAGAATTGATATTGTAAATTATCTTGTTCCTAGGTGGCATGATAGCTCTAGAAGTTGCAATTTTCTTGTGTTTGGTGTGAAGATGATGTCGGATATCCTTGCTATCTACCACCGGGAATTATTTCCATTTACTTCTTGTCTTTTGACAATTGGTACTCACTTTTGTGGTAGAATTTATTGATCATCTTTACATTGGCTTTTGTTTTTTATTTTGCCTTTTCTCTTGCCAAGGTTTGTGTCAACTCCCGTTGTCTTCCCTACCACTTGTGGATCTTTTTTTTTTCTCGTCCTTGTCTAGTGTTTTCTAGATATAGTGAAAGTGGCGATCCCACCTTGTGCATTTTGTATTCAAATGCAAATTCTCTATAATGCACTAGTCTTGGGTGAGCTATCCTATTCTCTATAGAACACTCTTCTTGCGATCCTTATCAAGTGTGTGTTGGTGGAAGGCAAGCCGTTTTCGTTTTGGTACTTTGTGCTATCATGAAACTTTGTAGAGAGATTGGTTTGTTTGGAACCATCCTATCTTTTGGGAGTTTGATATCTTTTATTTTGAGTGTATCAATGGATATCTCATTCCTTGATGTATCTTTTATGGATATCCTCCAAGTGATGTTTTATTCATTTGGTATCCTTTTCACTTGGCATTTCTTTGTCTTTTGGTTTTGGGTTTTGAAGTCTTGAGCATGCATGTTTTCTTCATGTATTTTATTTGGCATGCTTTCTTTCTTTGACTCAATATATGGGAGAAACTCCACCTAGTCTCAATTTGGATGAGATGTGCATGATATTCATTTTCATATCTATATGCACATATTTATGTGGAGTTTGTCCTATGTATTGGTGTTTCTAACTATTTGGTCCCGATGAGTTTGGGTACCGTTTAGTTTGTGTTGTTCTTATAGGAACATTTGGAGATGCATTGGATGCTCGGCTCACTCACAAGGAAGGTGTTGTCACCATGTGCATATTGGAGTCAAGCTAGGATGATCAATGAACTACTATCTACCTTGAATTGGTATCTACTACATCCTTCCAATGGTATCTCGGTAATAAGTATCATCATCTACTACATGCACACATTACTTGCATCAACCTTGTGTAGGTTGTATCATGGCATGCATTTCATTCTTTCTTGTGATACTTGTTTCCTTTCTCAAAGCATCTCAACGATGATCTCATGTTGCTAGTTGTGATGTCTTTGATGTTCATGGGTAGGAATTCATTTATATACAATAAGACCATATCTAGCCAAGTGCTATGCTTTCAAGCAAATATCTTATTGGTATATTTATGACTTCCTTGTGGATATCTTGTTCCTTCATGTTGTAACTATTTCGGGTGTACATCCCTCTTTGTAGATATATATCATCATGATTTTGTCTACCTAGAACCTTATACACTTGAGAGAAATTACATCTCTAGTTGATATCCTTTCTTTCACGTCCACCTTGTCTTTCTTATGTTATTTCTTTGGTGGCTCCGTGAAAGCTTTTGCCTTGAGTGCGTATCCTCTATCGTTGCATCTTGATGCACTCTTGTGTGGTGAAGATTATTTTCCTCTTGCTCATCTTTACGAGGCTTTTGCCATCTTAATTGGTACCCCTCGTCTTGATGAGCCTCTCATCGTCTATCTTCACCACGGGTTGTCACAAGCATAGGTTCTCTATTTTCTTATTAGTAAGCTTGTGAACCCATTTGCTAGTTGTGTGTGAGAATGAAAGGCTTTGCACGTGTATCTCATTCATTCGAGACTATGTTGATGCTTATGCTCATCCGTATATTAGTCTTCTCATGTGCTTTGCCATGACTCACACACATCATTTTGGTTGAGCCTATTCTTAAGTTGCCTCTTTTACAATGTTGCTCAACCATGTGCTTGTTGCAAGCGCTAGGCTTAGTTTCCTATATGCTCTCTTGCACTTGTTGTTAGTTTCATTGACTTTGGGGAGCTATGATCCTATTTTGTGCACTTTGTATCCAAATACAAAAATTCTTGATGTGCACAAATCATGGGGAGCTTCTCTAGTTTCTTTAGAACAATCCTCTGCTCATATCATAATATCTTTTTCATGTGGCTCGTAGGATCTTTGATCTAGTTGGTTCAGTTGATATCTTTTGATGGCTTGCTTCAATTGGTATCTTTTGATTGCTTGATTGCTTGTTTCTCTCTTTGTTATGTCTTTGTGGCATATCATTCTTTTGCAATGTTGGTGCCTCAATATAGTTGGTCTTCCTCTAAGTATTACCTTTGTATATGTGTATTGCATTCCACTCTCTTGTTGAGAAATACACAACTTTTGGAGGAACACCTTTTATATTGGTCTTCTTAGCTTTTCGCCCATTTTGGTAATCGATGCCAATGGGGGAGAAGTTTCAGAGAGTTTTGTGGAGAAGTCTTCAGAGTTTTCTCCTTGCTTTGGTTTTGTTCCTAAGCATTTGCATCTCATACGCATGCATTATTGGTTGTTGCATTGCATGGTGATGCATAATTCCTTATATAAACTCTCTTGAAAGTGATTGTCATCAATTACCAAAATGGGGGAGATTGAAAGGACATGCGGTGCCCCCATATGTGGTTTTGGTAATTGATGACATTCTCTATGGACTAATGGTTGCATTGAGTTATATTTGAAGGATTTGTCCATAGGCATTTCTTGAAGTCCATGTGTTGGTTTCAAGGAGTTTATGTGTTGACCAAGGTGCTATTAAGGAATTATCCAAAGATTGGTCATGTGAGTGTTGAGCTTATTGCAAGCATGTCTTGAAGAAGAAGATTGTGTGATCATTCATGTTTACCTTCAAGACATCATCCAAACGAAGAGAGTTGGAAATATTCAAGGTTGATCAAGACTAAGTCAAGAGTGAATCAAGTTGATCAACTCACAAAGCGTAGAAGATGTACCGAGAGGGATCAAGTGATCCCATGGTATGGTAAGCATTATCCATTGCACTTTGTGTACTAACCCATGGTCTATGTGGGGTCAGGTACGTGTCCATGGGCTTGCGTCAAGAGGAAGATATCATACAACCACCCATGGAAAGGATGACATCAAGTGGTGATCGTCATCAAGATTGCCGTGTGCAAGTTCAAGTGGAGCATCACGAAGAGATCAAGTGCTTGAAGCTTGCCATCCATTGTGGTGTCAATGGACTTGTGAAGATGTGCCAAAGAGTGGCTCACCCATAGTGGAGTATGGGGGAGCAATCATCTAGTCTCCATCGACCCATCGCAATCAAGAAAGGTGGTCCATCTTGAGGAGGACAAGATCGTCATCATCTAGCTCAATTGGATCATGTGCAAGGAAAAGGTTTGCCCTTGATAGGTTTTCTATTTTACCGGTCTCATGGTGGTAGTTGGGAGACCGGGTTATAGGATCGATAGCCGTACTATCAAGGGGGGCTCTCAAGTGAGTATCTTGATCGTATCGTTCGTCGAGAGCTCAAACCATTGCATCCTTGCATCATGTTTCTTGGTTCTTGTTTGGTTCTCTTTGTGAGTCTTAGAGCTTATGGTCATCTTTATGACAAGCTTGAGTTCATCAAAAATGGAGTTTGCATGCGTCTTCTATGATGTTTTCGGTGTTGGAGGTTTTACCAGTCTTTTCCGAGGAAGGGTTCTCACCATTTTCTTTTGGGCCTTTTATCATTTGCTTATTATTGGTATTTCTCTCAAGATTATGTTAGCCCTTGTCTCTAGCTTTCCGACAAACTTGGTTTCGTTGAATTCGGAGTCTGAATGCAGAAGTTATGGTAGTTTTGGTGTTCTGAAAAGGCTGCAGCGGTACTACCGCGGGTAGGAGCGGAAGTAATTTTTACTACCGCCCTTGGGAGCGGTACTACCGCTTGAGCAGATACTACATGCTACTTCGTGGCTACTTCCGCCGGGACCAAAAACTCGTCACAAGTCCAGCGGTGGTAGGCACGGATGTAATTTTTAGTACCGCTCGCAAGCAGTAGTACCGCTACCCTTAGCAGTAGTACCGCTACCCTTAGCAGTAGTACCGCTACCCCTAGCAGTAGTACCGTGATGTCGAGCGGTACTACCGCTCGGTGCGGGCTGTGAGCATAACGGTTGCATTTTTCCCCACCTTTAAAAGGGGGTCTTCTTCCCCATTGAACCTTATCCTTTTTAGCTCGTGTTCTTCCCCCATTGTTGACCTTCTTCGAGCTTGCTAACTCTCAATCTCTCCAATGATTCTTGCTAGTTCTTGAGGGAAAAGAGAGAGGAGATCTAGATCCACGTTTCCACCAATCACTTTCTCCTCTAAGTGAGGGGAACCCCTTGGATCTAGATCTTGGAGTTCTTCGTGTTATTCTTTCGTTCTTCCTCTTATTTTTCTCCCTAGCATTAGTTGCTTTGGTGGGATTTGATGTGCCCTTGCCATTGCATTTGGTGCATCGGTTTGAGTTCTCCACGGTGATACGTGGAAGTGAATTTGAGAAGCTTATTACTCTTGGGTGTTTGGGCACCCTAGAGCTTGTTCCTCTTGGGTGCCTTGGCGCCCTAGACGGTTGGTGGTGTTCGGAGCTCAATCATTGTGGTGTAAAGCTCCGGGCAAGCGTCGGGGTCTCCAATTAGGTTGTGGAGATCGCCCCGAGAAATTTGACGGGTATCGGTGACCGCCCCCAAGGGTTCCAAAGTGTACGGGTTCGGTGACCGCCCCCAAGGGTTGCCATTTGTACGGGTTCGGTGACCGTCCTCAAGGGTCCCTTAGTGGAATCACGGCATCTTGCATTGTGCGAGGGCGTGAGGAGATTATGGTGGCCCTAGTGGCTTCTTGGGGAGCATTGTGCCTCCACACCGCTCCAAACGGAGATTAGCATCCGCAAGGGTGTGAACTTCGGGATACATCGTCGTCTCTGCGTGCCTCGGTTATCTCTTACCCGAGCTCTTTACTTATGCACTTTACCTTGTGATAGCCATATTGGTTCTTGTCATATATCTTGCTATCACCTAGTAGTTTATCTTGCTTAGCATAAGTTGTTGGTGCACATAGGTGAGCCTAGTTGTTGTAGGTTATGTGCTTGACAAATTAACCGCTAGGTTTATTCCGCATTTGTTCAAGCCTAAACCGTAATTATTTTAAAGCGCCTATTCACCCCCCTCCTCTAGGCGACATCCACGATCTTTCAGTAGTGCTCATGCTGAAGCTCAAGAAAAATATGATATGTTCACTACACCTACAACATCAATTAGGGAGTCTATTGCTTCAAAACACCTCACAATACAAGGCTTTGTATAAACAGCGTTTGACATGGACACTCAAGTGTTTGAGATTTCTATTGAGCCAAGGCTTGGCATTTAGGGGGCATGATGAAAGTGAAGACTCGCTAAATAAAGGAAATTTCCTTGAGCTTCTAAATTGGCTAGCAGGAAATTTTGAAGAGGTTGACAGGTTTGTTATCAAGAATGCTCCACAGAACTGCAAGATGACTCACCATGATATACAACAAGAGGTGATAAAATGTTGTGCACAAGAGACTACTAAACTAGTCATTGAAGAACTTGATGGTGGTCATTTTGCAATATTTGCAGATGAGTCTAGTGATGTGTATCAGAATGAACAGTTGGCTGTTTGCTTGCGTTATGTTGATAAGAAAGGAAGGGCGGTTGTAAGATTTCTTGGTCTTGCTCATGTTGAAGATACCACCTCTTTGACACTGAAAGCTGCAATTCAGAAAATGCTTATGGACTACAATTTGACCTTTGCAATGGTTCGTGGGCAAGGATATGATGGAGCTAGTAATATGAGAGGTAATGTTAATGGCCTGAAAAAACTGATTATGGATGAGTCTCCTTCTGCCTACTATGTTCATTGTTTTGCCCATCAATTACAGTTAACTCTTGTTGCTATTGCTAAGGAGAGTGGTGATTGTACTTGGTTCTTTCAGCAGCTTGCACACTTGTTAAATGCTCTTGGCATGTCTTGTAAAAAGATGAGAATGCTTCGGATAGCTCAGGCTGAAGAACTCATTAATGCACTGGAATTGGAAGAAGTAGAAACAGGGAGTGGGCTAAATCAGGAAATGGGTTTGGGAAGGCCATGTGATACACGTTGGGGCTCTCACTTCAAAACTGTGAACCATGTCATCTCTATGTATGGTGCACTACGACGACTCCTTCGCAAGATTGGAGACGAGTACCATGGTGCGGAGGCACAAGCGGCTCTATCCATAGAGACAATATTTCGATCATTTGTGTTTGTTTTCATGGCACACTTGATGCAAGAAATATTTGGATACACAGATGAGTTGTGTAGAGCTTTGCAAAAGCAAGACGAAGATATTGTTCATGCTATTGAGCTTGTTAGTGACACAAAGTATTACTTGGAGGCTTTAAGGACCGATGTTGGATGGGATGATTTTCTCACAAAGGTCACATCTTTTTGTACAAAGCATAAGATCAAAGTTGTTGATATGGAGGGTCCTTACTTTACCGTTGGCCGGCCTAGAAGGGGTTTATGTAATGGTGTGACCAATTACCACCGCTTCAAGGTTGATATGTTTGTGGGTGTCATTGATAGTCAAATCAGTGAGCTGAATGGCAGGTTTGATGAGGTAAACACGAAGCTACTTTCTTGCATGGCAGCATTTTGTCCACTTCATCTATTTGCTGCTTATGACCAAGAGAAGTTGGTTAGGCTTGCTATAAAGTTTTATGCTTCCGATTTTACAAGTGATGAACTGGCAAGACTTCCATGGCAACTAAACATGTATGTTACTAATGTGCGTAGAGATGAAAGGTTTCAAAACCTGAAAAATCTGTGTCAGCTTTCAGTTATGCTTGTTGAGACAAACAAGCATGAACTATATCATATTGTTTACAAGCTTCTTAAGTTGGTATTGATTCTCCCAGTATCTACTGCTAGTGTTGAAAGGGTATTCTCTTCAATGAGCTATTTGAAGAATAAGCTAAGGAACAAAATGGGTGATGAATATTTGAGCAATTGTTTGGTTACATTTGTTGAGAGAGGATTTTTCAATCAAGTGAAGGATGAAGATGTCATCAATCTCTTCTAGAAAGGCGACGGCAAAGTTATATTGTAAGAAGCATATCATCACTTTATCAATCAAAAGGTACTTTTGTATTCATGTCTTTATGGTCTGATACATTGAAATATTGCTACTGCCATTATCCTAGTGTTGTTTTGTTCATATATTGATTGTAGTCTGTTGTTTGGTTCATATACTATATTTAGAGCAAAAAAAAATTGGGTGAATACCCAGCCTTCATTTCCTAGAGCCGCCACTGGGTGAGCGCGCCCCCCGTCCACTTCGCCGCGACGCCGGAGCAGGAGGCTGACCACCTCGAGCGCTGGAAGGCGCACTGGCTCCGGCAGGAGCAGGACGACGGCGTGCAGCATATGCGCTACGAGGCCATGCTCCAACGCGATGCGGAGGCGCTCCGGCTAGAGGAGGAGGAGGAGGAGGAGCACGCGGCTGGCCGCAATGCCGCCGCCCCAGCAGACGCCGGAGGAGGCTGCCTTTGCAGCATACCAGGCGGCGTTCGGGTGGGCAGGCCTTGCTCCCGTCTTCATCGACCTCACCGGCGATGGCGACGGCGGCGTCGACGGCAAGGGCAAGGGCAAGGCCGACAACGTCTAGGGCAGCGTGCGGAGCGGCAGAAGGCAGGGGCGGACTTTTTTTAATGTTTTAATTAATGTTTAATTATGTTTAAGTGGACTTTGGCCGGCGTTTGACCGGCGACTTATGTTTAATAAAGTTTATTTTAAGTTTATTTCGTGCGACTTTTTTTTTACATGCCCGCACATTTGGATCTGCCTTCCTCGTTGGGCGGCCAAGCCGACCCATTTCAAAATGCGGACACGCACGTCCGCCTGACCGACCCAAACGGACAAAAAGCAAACAAAAACGGTGTCCGTTTGAGTCGGCCCGTTGAAGTTGCTCTTATGCCCGTGAGTTAGTGATCCGTCGTCTTCAGCTTTACTCCTACTAAAGCCTTTCTTGGCCCAGGCGAAAACCCTACTGTTTCCCCTACGAAAAGGAAGCCATTTTCGATCTTGCGTTCCAAACAGGGCACTGTGCGTGTGTTTGTCACCTCAACGTCCGTACTACCGTGCCAGAGGAAATTTGCGTGCCCACGTCGTACATATCTGGCCATCTTGCCATCGGTCCGTGCAAATTCTTTGGTGTTTCTCATGTACAGTATGTATGACACAAACGTTGCAAAGAGATTCCACGTCGTTGCCATTTTTGTTTTCATTTCAGGCGCAAAGCACCAAAGGAAATATTTTCTTGTGTCCAGAAAACAAATCACTGTGTGTTTGTCAGCTCGGCGCCCGTATTGCCGTGGCAGAGAAAACTTTGTACCCACGACCATTTTCACGGAGAGAAATGCGTCGATCCGTGCAAAGATTGGTTGCCAGCTTCGCATTCATGTGACAGACGTTGAAAAAATATCTCATCATCCACAGTGCTAACTGCTAAAAACATCTGAATCTCCTGACTTTATTTCGCATCTGCTTGTAAACAACATGTCAATTATATGAGGAATAAAGTCTTTATGTTGGTAAAAAAAAAAAAAAACTGCTAAGAGCATCTACTGCAGCATATGACAAATATGATCCCTCAAACGCGTGCGGACGTGGCCAGACACGTTCGTGGGCGGTGATCCGACACTCCTCAAATTAGCACAACTGCATCCAAACACCTTATACTAGATTCTTAAATTCATACAAAAGTATGTAAACGAGAAAACCTACATACTACATAGATCATCTAGCTACTCCTTATCGGAGATGTCAACTATCTCCATGTGCCCGGCTCCGGGTAAATGGGCGGCAGTTGCAGCTCCGGCTGCTCCGCCTCGACCTCCTCTTCTATCTCCGTGTCGAGTTCGGGGAACAGCGTGTCGCTCGCCGCCTGCTCCTACTAGAGGAACTGCCGGTTGGCCCCCACGTATGCCTCATCCTGGATGGACTCCAGGATGGCATGTTGCTCCGCCATCTATGCTGCTTGGGCGACGATGAACTCCGCCTCCTCCATGTTGAACCCAGGAGCAAGCTGTTCCGCCACGTCCTCCTCTGAATCCGCCACCTCCATCAGTTCTGGCAGCTGTTGTCCCTCCTCCTCCTCCTGCTCCTGCGGGTTCGGAAGCAGCCCGACAGCAATGCGGGCGTCACGCCTAGCCTGGATCTCCTCCGTGATCTGCCTCCAGCGCACCAGGTGAGCATAGAGTACATGGTGATCTTTCGCCAGACCATGGCGAAGCCGGAGAGCATGGGAAAGGGCGAAGGGGCTCAGGTGGCAACGCAGAGAGGGAAAAGGTGGATGGGCTAGAGTTGGGGGACGACTGCTGGCTTAAATAGCCGGATTTTGCCTCAGGCGGCGAGGCATCCGTCATATCGCCGAGTTTTAGACGATTCCATGTGGGACATCATTGTAAATGACACGCCCGAACGCCTCATATTTAAGCTGGATATGAGGGATGCCGGTCAGCCCGGGTGTTTGTGGGGCAAATTTCATGACGGGTTTGGGGTGCCGTAGAGGCTCTAGAAATCGGCCCAGATGCCAGATCGGGTGTCGGAGGTGAAAGTCCACGATGGACTTGCGGATTCTTCGGTTCTAGCACGGCCATCTGACGACTCCAACACCCTTGCAACTAAGGGGAACTCCTATGTGACGCATTTTGCGTCAACTAGGTGGAGCTTTGCATAGAGCACTGCTCCGACTGGGCCGGCCCACGCATGAGCTGCCAGCAATGTTAAAAAAAGTAAGAAAAAGCGCGTGCGTCGCGCAGGATTCGAACTCGCAATCGCGCTGTTGCAAAGCCAATAAGCTTGCCACTGCGCCTTACTGCTCTGCGTGATACACAGGCAACGCAAGTACTTTAATACTAGATAAAATCGCGAGAAAACTAAAACATTTTTTGAGAAATTTTGAGAAAAACTTTAATACTCAGTTTTTTGCCTGTGTACTTTAATACACAGGCAACGCAAGTACTTTAATACTAGACAAATTTTGAGAAAACTCAAACATTTTTTCAACACACAAACGAATTTTGGAGACGCGAACATATTTTTTTGGAACGGAAACATTTTTTAAACTACCCAAAAAACTGAACAGGAACAATTTTTCAAGTTTCAAAACAAAATTTGGAAACACAAACAACTTTTGAATTTCCCAAATATTCTTGGAATTTGTGACATTTCTTTAAACGAACAATTTTTGAAAGCACGAACAATTTTTGAATCTTGAGAACAAATTTTGAAATGGAGAACAAATTTGGAAGCACGAACAATTTTTGAAAGCACGAACAATTTTTGAATGTTGAGAATAAATTTTGAAATGGAGAACAATTTTTTAAGCGTGAACAATTTTTGAATGTTGAGAACAAATTTTAAAATGGAGAACAGATTTAGAAGCGCGGACAATTTTTTAAAGCACGAACAATTTTTGAATGTTGAAAACAAATTTTGAAATGGAGAACAAATTTGGAAGCTCGAACAATTTTTGAAAGCATGAACAATTTTTGAATCTTGAGAACAAATTTTTTAAAAGAATGTTCGTGCTTTTAAAAGAACATTTTTGGAAAGTTGCAAACAATTTTTGAAATGAAAACATTTTTTGAAATCGCGAACATTTTTTTAAAAGTTGTCAAAATTTTGAGCAAAAACATTCTGAACAATTTTGTTAACACAAAATAGTTTTTGAAAATTCCGAACATTTTTTGAATTTATGAACAAAATTTGAAAACACGAACATTTTTCAAATTTTGAACATTTTTGTAAAAGCGTGAACATTTTTTTGAGAGAGAAAACATAAACTTAAAAAACAAAAAAGAAAATAAAAAATAAAAATAAACAGAAATAGAAAAAGAAAGGAAAATAAAAAAACCGGTTCAGGAACCTTCTAGAAGGTTCCCAAAACCAGAAAACACCGGCTGGGAAAGTCTAGAAGGTTCCCAAAACCGGGATCTGTGAAGTGTGATAAACAGGCCGGCGCTCGCCTTGGTTGCATGCCCGACATTTTGACGCAACGACTCCAACACCCTTGCAACTAAGTGCTACACTTACAAAAGTTTTTTACGAAGAGTTACGTAAAGGATGACGTGGCTTTGTTTAGTTGGATAGGATAGCACACCCCCCACCTGAAAATCAGGGGGCGGGGGATTGGCTAGGATTAGGAAAGGAGACAACGTTTTTACGTAGTATTTTTCATAGGTGTAGCATTTTTGTGCAACTTCTCCAGTAGCCGGACCCAGCATGTCACCCACGCGTCGCAGCCAGGCCGAATGACCAAAACAGAAGGGCGGGGGACGAGCCGTGGGACATGCGGCACGCAAGACCAGCGTAACCCGCAAAAAAAAAAAACAGAGTGACCAGCGTAAGACGCAGCTGATCGGCCGATTCAGCTTATTATGTTTGCCAAAAGGAATGGGCATTGGAGAAGAAAAGCAGACATGATTAAACAGCAACAAGAGGAGCTAAACATATCGCTGATATATGTTCAGTAGTAAACATTATCATTATTGGCTTGCAAGCTCAAGTCAGGAGGAGGAAACACAGTAGCAGCTGCTCCACCGCAAAATTACTAGCATAGTACACATAATAAACACAGGAGAAAAAAGGAGTCTCTTCATCGTTGCTGTCTTCCTCCACGCCGAGAGGAGCCACACATCAAGATCTTGCTTAGGCAGACTTCACGGTGGCAGCGTTGATGATGTCGATGAACTCAGGCTGCACGAGCGAGAGGAGAACAGTGTTTAGTCATATGGGTGCAGATAGATAAGTCAGGCATGATGATGATGAATGCTCTACTCTGTTTGTGTCTTGTGTTTTATACCTTCAAAGAAGCTCCACCAACGAGGAAACCATCGACGTCAGGCTGCGCGGCCAACTCCTTGCAGCTGGCGCCAGTTACAGATCCTACAGCAACAAGGCGCCCATAATCAGATATCAAGATGACTTGGCAGTAAATGTGTAGATAAGGAGGCATTTGTGTTCAAACAATGGGTATTCATACCTCCATAGATGATCCGTGTGGATGCAGCAACCTCGGGGCTCACATTGGTCTTGAGCCAGTCCCTCAGATTGGCATGGACCTGACAACATAGAACAAGTCCGAGTATTAGCCATAAGAAAATATGTTTGAAAATCAAAGGAGCACACATCAATCTTCAAATGCATCAACACTTACTTCCTGCGCCTGAGCCGGTGTCGCAACTTTACCGGTGCCAATGGCCCACACTGGTTCGTAAGCGACGACCACATTGGTCCAGTCCTTGATCTTGTCTGTAAAACAAACAATCATCTCAGCCGACACTTTCAGGTGATATTTTAATATTCTATACAAAGTCTGCATTGGTCACTGGAAACAGGTATGGCAAAGCATAACATGTGGATTCATCCAATCATGAACAGCAGATATATGAGCAATTTGTGATATGCATGTTCAAAGCAAATAGCAATGCTGAATTGATCATAATGGAAGTTACTGAGTTTGTTTCTCCACTGTAGTCTTAAAAGTATTATCAAGATTTAACTGACGTGAAGTAAAATTATCAATGAGGAAACAAATTTAGCTAGCTTTCGCAAGCATAAACTTCATGCCAGGAAATTAAACATCCAAAGCTGAGACCATTCATCACAAACAATCAAGATCAATGGTAAGAGAATTCACACAATGATACAACAATTCAAAGGTAAATTTGTGTATGTTCACAAACTAAAGGTCCGTACCAGCAATTGCTTTTGTCTGTTCAGCGACAACTGCCATGGTTGATCCAGCTTCTCGCTGCTCGAGAGTCTCACCAACACATGCAATGACCTTCAAGCCCTGAGCGAGTGCATATGCAACCTTCTCTCCAACAAACTGCCATTCAAGAAAGAGGAGAGGATTTAGCACTGAAAACTCCTTAAATCAGTCAGGCCATTGCAATTATTTTCAGAAAACAAAATCAACCGCAATGAATTATCCACCAAATGTATTGCAGGAAATCCCCATCAGAATAAGAGTGATTTTTCCACAATTTGGTGATACCGTAATATTTTACGTTTGTCTTCCAATAGCAGTATTCATATTTTGGTTGTTCACTGTATTTGCAAATGGAAAGGCACCTGATTTATGAATGGTATGTTGTGAATAGATGTAAACTGCAGCATACCTCGCTTGATTCTCCCATCAAGCTCCTCCTTTCAGAGTGTCCAAGGATGACCCAGGGAACGCCGAGGTTGACAAGCATCTCAGCACTGCATTAGCAACAGATTTTGAACCAACATATAAGTTGAATGTGGAGTAAACAAAACAAAAACGGATGCAAATATAAGAATTATTCATCTGAATTAGATATTAATCACTAAACAAATCTAACACCAATACTGAATGTGTAAAGAAAACAAATGAACTTTGGTTTAGAAGTGAGAGTCCTATTTCTAGACCATGTTAAAGCGAACATGACAATTTGTAGCAGCGAAAGACAGCATATGTTTGCCTTGCCGGTTTGTAATTAATCGATGGCATTAAAACATACTGACAGAGAACTGAATGCTAACCTGACTTCACCGGTGAAAGCACCGCCCTTCTTCACCCAGCAGTTCTGAGCAGCGACTTGGATCTCTGGGCGCAGCTTAGCCTTGACGGTGGGAAGGAAGACATAGGGCGGGCTGACGACAACCTCTGCAGTTCATCAGTCAATAAAAACCATAAGTACATCTTGCAATGCAGCTTTAAGCTTCGCCGAAATTTGACATAGATTGACCAAAACATACAAGGCCGGGCACAGGGCAGGCATCCATACCGACAACATCCGTGGAGGCGATCTGTCCAGCGTTCAGAGTGCTGACGATACTCTCTACCTGTTCGACAGTTCCGTTCTGCACACATCAAGAAGAGTCATGTTAGCATCAAGCAATCAACTCATCAGATATGAACTCACACTAGATAGCAAGAACAAACTGCCCCAACCAGGTAGCAAGATCAAGCTGTTTTAACCTAGATTAGCTTCTTCTACACACCCAGGAAATAGCATGCCGCATCATCTGATCCCAAGCTAGATGCATATACAGTAATAAACTAGTAATAGCTCCAAGCACCCCCAAAAATAAGCACAAGTACAATTAATGATGCATCAAAAAGATCCCATCGCTCGGCTTCAGAAAAGACGAGACCGATCGTTGGAATTATCGCCCAGATCCTCACGAGAAATCCCACCTTCCGACCATCGCATCCAGCCTTCCCAATTAAGCGCACACACTAAAACAGCTAATCTCCGCACCGATCTGAACCGAGAGCGGCGAAGCTACCGCTCAAATCTAAGGACAACCTTCCCGATTTGACACTTGCATAACCCTACAGATCCACCAAACAGCACATAATAAGACCCAGACACCCGATTCCTCCACGCCGATCCATCCTCCGATTCAAGACAGGAACGGAAACGCGGAGCTACGACGAGAAATAAAGAGGGATCAGGGGGTGCGAAACCACGTACGCATTTCCAGTTGCCGCCGACGAAGAACTTGCGGCCCATGGCGACGGAGGAGGAGGGGGGAGATCGGATCGGGTTGGGACGGGCGGACGGGAGAGGGGGGCTCGAGATTGGATTTGGTGGCGTTTCTTTTCTTCTTGTGGAGGAAGAAAGACACGGCGGGGGCAGGGGCGAGGATATAAAGGGAGAGGACATGAGGCCGGCCGGCCTCGGGCGACCATGACAGGTGGGCCCCGCTGCCACCACCGATTTTTCTGGGTTTCTCTCGCGCACACAGCTATTATTGGGGAACAAGAAATGTGTTGACAGCTTTTTTTTGGTTTATTTACAGCTAGGTGTACCAAGAGAGCAATGCTTCTTTTTTGAGGGAATATAAGAGAGCAATGCTTGGTTAAATTTTGATGGTTTGTTCTTTGCTTTGGCTTTTCCAAAGTCCTCTATATTTTTGTATGATGAAGTACATTGGATTTTTTTTTAGACTACGAAGTGGAGTATATTGATTTTATAAGGGGTTATTGACCATTTTATGACCACACAATTATAATCATATATATAGGTACATGTTTTTTGAATAATAATCAAATGAAGCCAATTTTATGTCAGCAAAATTGCATGTATGTTGATTGGTTGTTCAACAAAATTACTTCTCGACAAAATAAAATACTCTCTAGAAAGAACAACGAATTAGGTATCTTTTCTGATTCTAACGATTATTTCTCTCTTTTTTTGGTTCGTTAGCGGTTATATCAAACGAGTAATTTCAACGGTATTTTAAGAAGGCTAATCATTGTGTTAATTTTAGGATGTGGTTGTCAGCCTTCAAGAATCCGGTTGCAATTATATATTCTCTTCTCTTCTCAGGCTCCCTACTTTATACAACCTTTCGTGTTCTTTAAAGAATTGCATTACAACATGCCTTTTGTCCAACTATTATTGGGAAAAAGAGATGTGTTGACAGCTATGTGTACAGCGACCCCAAGAGAGCAATGGTAGTACTTAATTAAATCTTTGCTGATCTGTTCCTTGCTTTGGCATCTCCAAAGTTTGTTATTTGTTAAGCAACAGGTGCTCTACCGATATGTGCGATTTACAAAACTGTAATCATACTAAGTAAATGCTTTTGAAAATGAATCTGAGGATACCAACTTTATGTCAAGTAAAATTTTACATGATAGAATAAATTGTTGATCAAAGGTTTTGTCTACGTGTACCAAAATACACTCCACGGGGTGCAATGGAGGATGCAAAATTCATGTACTGGCTCATTCGAACGATGAACTTTAGTTGAAATCTCGTGCAGGCAGTCATACGTTAATCCTAGGTTGTTGTATTTGCTATCGATAATCCCAATATAATTTGATAGTGTCTCTATCGTGTTGCCGCTTTTTAGACCTCGCGTGTTTACGTTCTTTTATTAGAAGCACAATATATATCCCCACACAAAAAATAAAATAGAAGCACGATACAATGTGTCCCTTCGCCTCTCTGCTTTCACTCTCTGCTCAACACTCCAACAGCCATCTCATATCTCCGTCCGTCAAAATCTTGTTTATAAATGGATGAATCTAGACGTATTTTAATTATAGATACATCCAATTTTATCCAGTTCTCCGACAAGTATTTCGGGACGGAGGGAGTAAACATCATGCATGGTAGGAGTTTTTAATTGGCCGTGTAATGGGCGACACCAAAGCATGACTTGTTTCCTAAGCCAATATAAACAAGAGTCACCAGGAGATGCTCTTCTATTATTACAAGTATTTTTAAGAATAAATATAGAGATGCTTTTGCTTGGGGAGCAAGACGGGTGGCCGTAGCAGCAAGAAAGGAGACAGTGGGCGGTGTTTTCTTTTCTTTGGGCGTAAAGAAACAGCGGGCGGCATATGCCGCGGCGGATGGTGCGTGCTGCGCTGATGCGCATCTGCCGCCTGACGATTCCCTGGGCCTCATCTTCAAGTGACGGGGCTGAGGTAGTTTTTTTTTCCTTTGAGTGGTAGGGGCTGAGGTAGCTTAGCTTTTTTTTTTTTAGGTAGCTTAGCAAAGAGCCCACACGTCCAGATCTGATAAAGTAAAGGGGCCCAAATAGGCCCGTATTACGGCCAGTCCGAACAGTTTTCCTGCCAATTGATGCTGAAGCCATATTACGGATCCCGGTCTGTATGCGCAACATTGATGACTTCTGGGCTTGGCACCCGGATAAAAAGGGCAGATTCAGTGTGAGCTCGGCTTACAAATTTTTGCTTAAAACGAAACTGCAGCGGGAGGAGTGGCTGCAGGGACGAGGTGGATCATCTAATTCTGAGCAGGACGAAAAAGCATGGTGTTCTCTATGGAAGCTGAAGATCCCGTCGAAGATAAGGATCTTCCTTTGGAGACTTGCCCATCACTCACTACCCCTGTTCAAGAATTCATTCGATTAACCAGTTAACTTGCCGATTAATCCCTACTCGTAGGGTCACCGAGTAGCCTATAAACCGATAAATCGTCAGATTAATTGATTAAATGGCCGATTAACTTGCCGATTAGCCGATTAATCCTGTACTCACCAGCCAACCGAGCAGCTACCAGTTAACGATTTCCTCAACAATGCTCACTACCAACAATGGATATTTTGAAGAGGCGCAATATGGCAGTACAAGATGCTTGCCCATTATGTGGATGTCAGGATTCATGGAGACACGCTCTAGTTGCATGCACTATGTCTCGCTGTGTATGGGCGTTGGCAGATGAAACAATGGTTTCACAAATGTCTGATAACCTGGAAGCTAACGCTAGGATCTGGTTGTTTGAGCTGAATGAGGTGATGGACCAGGCTAGTTTCACAAGAATGGTGATTACGCTATGGTCTATTTGGTATGGCAGACGAAAGGCGATATATGAATCTATCTTTCAGAGCCCGCAACAGACGTCGTGTTTTGTTAGCATTTACATGGACGAGCTTGGCTATGGGAGCGCTCTTGAGGGAACATCAAAGAACACAAGCGGCTGCGTCTACATCCCGGGAGAAGTGGTTGCCACCCCCTAGTGGCAATGTGAAGCTTAATGTCGATGGTGCAGTGATGAGATCCCGACTGGGAGGTGCCGTCGCGGTAGTGTGTAGAGACCAGGGAGGTTTTTACCTGGGTTCATCAGCGGTTGTCTGTCATGGCATCAATGACCCAGTGACCTTGGAGACTTTTGCTTGCCGTGAAGCTCTGGCTCTAGCTGAAGACCTTGCAGTTCAGAACATATGTGTAGCATCAGACTGTCAAGAAGTGGTGAATGATATCAACAGAGGGACTGGAGGCCCCAATGCTGCGTTGGTACATGAAATATCGAGTCACTGTAATAGTTTTATTTCTTGTACTTTTATTCACGAGCGTAGAAACCATAATTATGAGGCTCACAATCTCGCCAAGTTTGCTTGTACTCTAGACCTAAGTAGACATGTTTGGCTGGGCTATCCTCATGACCCCAACCTTGTACCTATGTCGATTGTTTTGAATGAATAAAGATGGCGAGATTTCTCAAAAAAAAAACGCACTGCTGCTTTTTTTTGAACGTTGACCCGGCACAAATGTTGATCCACAGCATTGATATCTAAATAGTCCGGCCCATGTAGGCTGTTGTCAATTGTCAACTCTCTGTGGTCAACGTTCGACGTTCTCTGGTGGCTGAGTCAACGTGCATAGGTCCACCAATAAAACATTTTTAAAAAAAGAGAACTCAATTGGGTCCGACCATATTCTTCGTGTGTGAGCGCCACTTATCCTAATTGGCGCCTTTCCCTAATGCTGTAGGTTGTTCATTGCGAAATATCGAGTGGATCGACCACTACACGCTATTACCAGGTTGGGCGTTTAACAGGTAAAAGCAAGAGGTCAAAGCTGGTTTTAGAAACCATTTGAGCCTTCCGTTTGGTTTTAGGAATGTTTCAAAGGTTTTACTTTACTTTATCATTTCCAGATTTAATTCGAATTGTTTTTTTCTATTTTTTCTTTAGCTTTACTATTCCTTTTTGAATTTCTAAGCATTTTTTTGAAATTCATGGACATGTATTGAATTCATGAATATATTTTGAACTCAAAAACATTGAAAAAAATTTGAACATTTTATTGAATTCTTGAATAGTTTTTGAACTTTAATATGTTTTCAACCGACTGATATTTAAAAACAACAACAACAAAGCCTTTAGTCCCGAACAAATTGAGGTAGGCTAGAGGTGAAACTCATAAGATCTCGCGACCAACTCATGGTTCGGGCATATGAATAGCAATATTGCACGCACCCCTTGTCGGTGTCAAAACTGGCAGATCTCGGGTAGGGGGTCCCGAACTGTGCGTCTAGGATCGATGGTAACAGGAGACAGGGGACACGATGTTTACCTGTGTTCGGGCCCTCTCTATGGAGGTAATACCCTACTTCCTGCTTGATTGATCTTGATGAATATGAGTATTACAAGAGTTGATCTACCACGAGATCGTAATGGCTAAACCCTAGAGGCCTAGCCTGTATGACTATGATAATGAGTATATGCTTTCTGGACTAACCCCTCCGGTTTATATAGACACAGGGATGATCTAGGGTTTACATAGAGTCGGTTACATAAGAAGGAATCTCCATAGTCGGTCGCCAAGCTTGCCTTCCACGTCAAGGAGAGTCCAATCCGGACACGGGTGTAGTCTTCGGCCTTCATGTCTTCACAGCCCATCAGTCCGGCCCATGGATAACAGGTCGGACGCCCGAGGACCCCTTAGTCCAAGACTCCCTCAGTAGCCCCTGAACCTGGCTTCAATGACGAGGAGTCCGGCGCACAGATTGTCTTCGGCATTGCAAGGCGGGTTCCCCCTTCCAAACTCCTAGTTGATCTTCAGATGTAATGATTGTATCCGGACTTGTAATATGACATCACGACTGCTCGGCCATTATTTGCGAACCGTTTTAGCTGGCCCGTCGCCCCACGTCTCAAGACGTGGTTTTATTGGCATGTCTTATCGAAGCGGAGATCGTGCCTCCCTTTTTTATGGGGTTCCTGTCAACCCGGACTTGGGTAACCGAACTGTCGCTTGGGTACAACTCCTTGGAAACAAGCAAGTTTTTTAGGCCTAAGAGGAGACGTTTGATATTCGCAGCCTTCATATAGGGGTACAGACCCGTCTTTTTCTTCCACGCTTGCTTCTTCCTCAACCCCTGCTACCCCGAGTTCCAACACCGGGGTTTCGGTCACCACAAGCCCCAATAATGTCCGGATCCAGCCGTCAAGGCCAGTGGGTAGTGGGTAGCTTCTTCTGTCACGGGGGAAGATATTGCAAAGCTTCGGGCGGCGAGGTACCTGACCGCAGAAATCCATCATCAGCTTCCTGCCGAGGGGCAGGTTATTCCCACCCCCAGATCCGGCGAGACGGTCGTGTTCGTGTCCCACTTCCTCCGCGGGTTAGGATTTGCACTTAACCCCTTCGTACGAGGGCTCATATTCTATTACGGGCTAGACTTTCACGATCTGGCCCTCGACTCTATTCTTCTTATCTCGGCGTTTATCATCACGTGCGAAGCCTTCCTCCGAACTCCTCCGCACTTCGGCTTGTGGCTTAAGACCTTCGATGTGAAGCCGCAAGTGGTAGAGGGGGAGCAGTCCGAGTGCGGTGGTGCTAAAGTGAGCAAGCTTGCTAGGGCCGTTTGGCTGAAAGGATCCTTCGCCAAATCTTCCGATCTGTGGCAGCAAGGGTGGTTCTATATCACCGAGCCCCGTGGCTCCAAGTGGGTAACTGCGCCTGCATTTCGATCCAGCCCCCCAATTCAGCTTGCATCGTGGATTAATAAGGGGTTGGATTGGGGATCAACGAACGAGGTGCGAACTCTGCAAAGTTGCATCCGAAGCCTCATTGAGAAGGACATCGATATAGCCAACGTCATTCAAGTAATGCTAGTTCGCCGGACCCTGCCGTGCCAGCGACGGCCTCTCTGCATGTGGGAGTTCAATCCAGAAGGGTCGTGGACTCTTCAGCACTTCTTCGGCACTAGCATGAAAGAATGTGGAAATTATTCTTCGGGAAACGAAGGCAATGGCCGGCGAGGGAGTCCTGGATTAGGGGGTCCTCGGACAGCCGGACTATATCCTTTGGCCGGACTGTTGGACTATGAAGATACAAGATTGAAGACTTCGTACCGTGTGTGGATGGGACTCTCCTTGGCGTGGAAGGCAAGCTTGGCAATACGGATATGTAGATCTCCTCCCTTGTAACCGACTGTAACCCTAGCCCCTCCAAAGGTCTATATAAACCGGAGGGTTTAGTCCGTGGGACAACAACAATCATACCATAGGCTAGCTTCTATGGTTTAGCCTCTACGATCTCGTGGTAGATCAACTCTTGTAATAATCATATCATCAAGATCAATCAAGCAGGAAGTTGGGTATTACCTCCATCGAGAGGGCCCGAACCTGGGTAAACATTGTGTCTCCCGCTTCCTGTTACCATCCGCCTTAGACGCACAGTTCGGGACCCCTACCCGAGATACGCCGGTTTTGACACCGACATTAGTGCTTTCATTGAGAGTTCCATTGTGCCGTCATCATAAGGCTGGATGGCTCGCCTTGTTGTCAAGGACAACATCACATCTGGGGGAGCCCTAGCTGTAGGCCAAACTCTCCAACTAGGCGGTTTCGTCATGACCGCCTGTTCAGCCGCTGCGCCGACGATGACTTCCCGGGTCATCGAAAACAGCCTCCACGACAGCTCGGGACTCGCTGATGTCTACTACACAACCTTCTTCTTGTAGACGTTGTTGGGCCTGCAAGTGCACAGGTTTGTAGGACAGTAGCAAATTTCCCTCAAGTGGATGACCTAAGGTTTATCAATCCGTAGGAGGCGTAGGATGAAGATGGTCTCTCTCAAGCAACCCTGCAACCAAATAACAAAGAGTCTCTTGTGTCCCCAACACACCCAATACAATGGTAAATTGTATAGGTGCACTAGTTCGGCGAAGAGATGGTGATACAAGTGCAATATGGATGAAAGTGCGTTATATCGACTAGAGGGGGGGTGAATAGGCGATTTTTATGAATTCTTCACTGAGGAATTTGCCGGTGAGGAAATTCCTTAGCGAAGAACTACTTGCAGCGGAATAAGTACTCAGAAGTAAGCATAAGAGAATGCGGGCATGGTCATCGTGATGAAACGAAGACAATCAAAGAGTACGTAAAGCGTAAACACAGGATAGCACAAGATGAAGACAAACAGATCAAGAAATTGAACGAGGAAATTGAGAAAGTCTTCACCAAAGTCTTCAAACACAGATATGAATGAACACTCAACACAAGAATGAGGAAATGAAAGGGTTGAGGAATTAGAACCAGTTAGGTTGGTGAAGACAATGATTTGGTAGACCAGTTCAACTGCTCTCTCTCGGTTGTACGTCTGGTTGGAGCAGCTGAGTATTTAAACTCGAGGACGACATCCCGGACACCCAATCGGCGAGCACACAGCTCAGACACCAAGTCCTCACCGTATTCTCCTTGAACTAAGGTCACACAGACCTCGTCCAATCACTGTGGTAAGTCTTCAATGACTTCCAAACCTTCACAGACTTGGTCACTCGGCGATCCACAATTCCTCTTGGATGCTCTAGACCATGACGCCTAACCGTCTGGAAGAAGCACAGTCTTCAAAGGTAACAAGCGTCGGATCCACGCAGGATCAATCTCTTCATGATGCTCAATCACTTTGGGTTTGTAGGGTTTGGTGTTTGGGTTTTTCCCCACTCGATGATTTTCGCCAAAGTCCCTGAGGATGGGTTGCTCTCAAATGACAAGTGTCGTTTCTCTCGGAGCAGCCAACCAGCTAGTGGTTGTAGGGGCGGCTATTTATAGCCTAGGGAGCAGCCCGACATGATAAGACATAAATGCCCTTCAATGATATGACCGTTAGGTGGATAAGATATTTTGGGACAGGTGGCGCCAAGAAGACAAAGAACGGTCGGAAATTTGAATCTCAAATTCCTCAGGGCTATCATGTGTTGGAAATATGCCCTAGAGGCAATAATAAATAAGTTATTATTATATTTCTTTGTTCATGATAATCGTTTATTATCCATGCTATAATTGTATTGATAGGAAACTCGATACATGTGTGGATACATAGACAACACCATGTCCCTAGTAAGCCTCTAGTTGACTAGCTCGTTGATCAATAGATGGTTACGGTTTCACGACCATGGACATTGGATGTCATTGATAACGGATCACATCATTAGGAGAATGATGTGATGGACAAGACCCAATCCTAAGCCTAGCACAAAGATCGTAGTTCGTATGCTAAAGCTTTTCTAATGTCAAGTATCATTTCCTTAGACCATGAGATTGTGCAACTCCGGATACCGTAGGAATGCTTTGGGTGTATCAAACGTCACAACGAATCGGGTGACTATAAAGGTGCACTACAGGTATCTCCGAAAGTGTCTGCGGGGTTGGCACGAATCGAGATGGATTTGTCACTCCGTAAACGGAGAGGTATCTCTGGGCCCACTCGGTAGGACATCATCATAATCGCATAATGTGACCAAGGGGTTGATCACGGATGATGTGTTACGGAACGAGTAAAGAGACTTGCCGAAACGAGATTGAACAAGGTATCGGGATACCGACGATCGAATCTCGCAAGTATAATACCGCTGGACAAAGGGAATTGTATACGGGATCGATTGAGTCCTTGACATCGTGGTTCATCCGATGAGATCATCGTGGAACATGTGGGAGCCAACATGGGTATCCAGATCCCGCTGTTGGTTATTGACCGGAGAACGTCTCGGTCATGTCTACATGTCTCCCGAACCCGTAGGGTCTACACACTTAAGGTTCGATGACGCTAGGGTTATAAAGGAAGTTTGTATGTGGTTACCGAATGTTGTTCGGAGTCCCGGATGAGATCCCGGACATCACGAGGAGTTCCGGAATGGTCCGGAGGTAAAGATTTATATATGGAAAGTTGTTGTTCGGGTTCCGGAAAAAGTTCGGGTTTTTTCGGTATTGTACCGGGAAGCTTCCAGAAGGTTCCGGAGGATTCCGGAGGGGTCCGGAGGTCCGGAAATAGTTCCACCACGTCGAATACAGTAGCATGGGCTGTAGGGGGCGCCCTAGCCTTAATGGGCCAGGGGCACCAGCCCCCAAGGCCCATGCGCATGGGAGGGGAAACCCTAAGGGAGGGCCTCCACTTGACTTGGGAGGCACTCCTCCCTCTTGGCCGCCCCAAGTCCCATCTAGGGCTGGCCGCACCCCTTGGGGTGGAAACCCTAAAGGGGCGCAGCCCCTTTCCCTATATATACTTGAGGTTTTGGGCTGCCCAACACACATGAGTTCTCTCCTCTTGGTGCAGCCCCGCCTCTCCTCCTCCTCCTCCCTTGGTGCTTGGCGAAGCCTGCTGGGATTGCCACGCCCTCCATCACCACCATGCCGTTGTGTTGCTGCTGGATGGAGTCTTCCTCAACCTATCCCTCTCTCCTTGCTGGATCAAGGCGTGGGAGACGCCACCGGCTGTACGTGTGTTGAACGCGGAGGTGCCGTCTGCTCGCACTAGGATCTCCGTGATTTGGATCACGACGAGTACGACTCCTTCAACCCCGTTCTCATGAACGCTTCCGCTTAGCGATCTACAAGGGTATGTAGATGCACTCTCCTTCCTCGCTGCTAGTTTCTCCATAGATAGATCTTGGTGACACGTGGGAAAATTTGAATTTCTGCCACGCTCCCCAACATCATGTTCCTCATCGTAGGCAATCCGACCGGCGAATTCCTAAATCCTCGGTCCGAACAAATTCTCAAATACCGTAAGAACTTCGTCTCACATCAAGAAATTGACTGAACTGTATGAGATTTCCAAAGGCTTCACTCAAGGGATTGGTAGGTGTAGGATTTTGAGTTGAGCATCACATGGAAATTTTTCCTTAGTATTTCCTCGACCCCTTTAACAATGACGGTGTTTCCTATGACTCAAGAAAGAGAAAATGAAACTACGAAAACAAAAGTCTTCACACTTCATGTTCCTCAAATGAATACCAAGTCTTCAAGGTCACACCAATTTCTTCACTTTCAAAGTCTTCAGAAAGTCTTCAGAATATCAAAGTCTTCAGTCGAAGAACTTCATTTTTAGGGGTCGACTTTCTCTGTAAATATCAAAATCCTCATAGACTTATAGACCTGTGTACACTCACAAACACATTAGTTCCTTAACATATAAGTCTTCAATACACCAAAATCACTAAGGGGCACTAGATGCACTTACAATCTCCCCCTTTTTGGTGATTGATGACAATATAGGTTAAGTTTTCAACGGGGATAAACATATGAAGTGTAAATACTGATATTGAGGAATTTGATTGCAGGATATAGAAGAACTCCCCCTGAAGATGTGCATAGTGAGGAATTTGCTTTTGAGGCAAGTCACATTTGAAGAGTTGAATCATGGAGATCTCCCCCTATATCTTGTAATTCATACACGCATTTGACATATAATATGAAGAATTTGAAATGCATGATGAAATATGGTGCTTGATGAAATTCAGCATGCGTGCGATAACATTAATGAGGTATGTGCATGCAAAATAACGATCAAGAGTATCGAGCTCAAGAGAATCGAGCTCGATGCATCAAAAGTATCGAGCACCATCGGGTTTAAGATTACAACTCGATCCAATAAAAGTTTCAGAAGAACGAGAGTTGTAACTTAACAAAGAATTGCCCATATAATAGACCCGCTTGAAGACTAACTCAAATTTCTCCCCCTTTGTCATCGAATGACCAAAAGGATCGAAACTGAGGACTAACGCCCCTGAAGAATTTCTAGTTGAAGAAGGAGCCAGCGTTGTTGGGGTCAGTTGTCGTAGTGGGGCCTGCCGCAGTGTCGTCCAAGTCTTCATTTTCATCAGTGTCTCGTGATGAAGAATAGGAGCTGGCCACTAAGGAAGGAACTTTGACCTTCTTGTATTTCTTCGGAGGAGGTGCGACCACCAAATTCTTCCTTGAGACCCATTGTCGCCGGTTCTTCCGTGTTGTAGACATTTGAAAGAACAGCCAAGGTGCGTTTGAAGGTTTCGTGGAGGTAGTAGTGGTTTCTCTTCACTGCATTGTGTGTAGAGGTCATGTTGTGAAGAATTGAACCAAACTGACGCTTGACCCATTTATGATTGCGATCAACCTTCTGATGAAGACTGAGGAGTAACTCATGATCACCATCACCACAGGTGCCGTGGCTTGAGGACTTTGCTTGGCTGAGGTATTTGCGGCAGAGTCATGTGTGGCAGAGTCATCATTGGTGGAGTAGGATGCAGCTTTGCGAAACTGTCCATCCAATGGACGAATGCCTTGATCGATCACAGCAGCTTGCCTTGCCCTTGTCATCACCGAGGTAAATGTCCGCTTGAGGACTTCAATCGGGGCAAGTAGCTGCAGTGGTTCAGAGTATCAGCCTTGTAATTGAGTGAAGACCTTGTCCTGATGAATCTCATTATCCAAGGCGCATAAGGCTTCAGCTCAAATGGTGACATAGCAATGTTTGCCAGAGTCCTCATGAAGAAATCATGGAAGTTGACGGGAACGCCATGAATGATATTGAAAAGCATATTCTTCATGATGCCAACGACTTCTTCATCATTTGAGTTGTGGCCTTTGATAGGACTCGTTGTCTTCGTCAGAATCCAATAGACAGTCCGAGGCACATATAGTAATTCCTTGACGAGGAATTTGGTTCTTGGGGCCTGCCTCGCTTCAAAGGCTTCATCAAGACTTGCATATAGTGATTTGAAAGTTCGGTTCGTTGTAGATACAACGAGCACCATCAAGTGGAGGATCGAGTGGTAGGGCACGAAGCAATTCGATTCTTTGCTGCCTTGTAGTGAGTATTTTCGACATCCATCTAACACCCATGAGTTCACGTCTTGAGCGTCTCCGTGATGTGCAGCGTTGCATAGAATTGAAGAATGAGTTCTTCATTCCAATCACAGATGTCAGCAGAAATTCGAAGTCCCGCATCGTGAAGAACACCGAGGACCGGCTCAAAGCTCGGCAGAGACTCCATGTCCACATGAGGAATATGTGCATGATCAAGACTTTGTCTTTGTTGAAGAGCACCGAGGAATAGAGATTGGCTTGACTGGCAGTCCGAAACGCCTCTTCCTTATGTGAGCGAATCATATGGATTGTAATCGATGAAGAATACATGCTCGTCAAGAAATCTTCAGCCTTGAACTTTTGCTTTGTTGAGAAGGGATTCTTTGGCTTTGGCAAAGGAGTGTCGATGAGTTGCATCACGACCTCTGGAATCGCAATCTCAGTTCTTCAGTGAGGAATTTCTTGTTCCTCTACAGTGCGGTCCGAGGATCAGCAGCAGAGTTCATCAGCGCTAGTGACTGGAATTTCTTCATGGATGATGAAGTGGGATGAGTTTCTTGAGCCCATTTGAACTGTTGGAGCAGGGACTAAGGAATCTGTTGGATTGGGGTGAAGAGTGGAGAATTTGGATGTTGACTTTCCCAAAAGTCATCGCTCATCACCGGCGCTGTGCTTCCAATATCCACATCTTCTTCAATTTCCTTAACACCGCCTCTTCACCGTGAACTGGGGCATAGGTGAGGAAATGATTGGGGTTGAAGGATTGCTTCCACTTCAATTTCTTCATCAATCTGCTCGACGAAGCAGCAGAATGATCTTCTTCATCAGATCCGCTTGGGATCTCATAATCTTCACCAAAAGGAACAAGGTCCTTTGATGGAATTGAGGAAATTGGAACAACATCAATAGGATTTTCAAAAGAACTGGTCATTGGCTTCATTTTCTTCGCAGTCAAGAATTTGACGCAGCCGATGCTTTCCGCTTTCTTCACCGCTGCTCGCTTTGCAGCCTTGGTCTTCTTCACATCGAGGCGATGGAAGAATTGGAGTTGGTGTTGGTGCAGGAGGAGCCGAGGAATCTGGTTGATTTTCCTCGTGCAACCGATGCAGATTGCCTCGACTTGTTCGCTTTTTGAGCGCACCACAAGTGGATGCCCGGCAATTTCTTCAATGGTGGAATGGGATCATCAGCCTTGGAACTAAGATTTTCTTCAAAGAGCTCGAACTTCATCAATGCTTGCATGTTCTTCGTCATTGAGCTGAGGCTCCACCTCAGAATTTCTTGTTGCGTTAGGGCTGCAACATTTGTGAACTTCTTTGTCGTTGATTTAATCTGACTTTGACTCCTTGCCAATCAGCATAATAAGAATCAAAGTTTTTTCTGAGGACTTGGATTTCGATCTCGACCTTGAGAAGTTCCTCGGTGTCATTCTGACAACATTTTTCTTCAGGAACTTCTCCTTTCTGTATTGAGCTTTCTTGATCTCTTTTGCCTTTTCAAACTTCCATTTCTCTTGATGATGAAATGGGTCAAGATGTGACTTTGTCCAGGGTCGATGAAAATCGGGCATAGGGTGTTTGGATCCTTGTGCGAGATCAATGTAATCGAGGATTTTCCTCGGATCCAACAGCAGATGGGCACAGATGTGCCTTTGGCTCTAGCGGCCCTTTCTTGGCGGTCTCGATGATTTCCGCAAGTTTATCATCATCAGCCTCATCATCTTCGTGTGGCTCTTGGAAGCGACATGTTTCTTCTTGGGACTTGGCCGAGGACCTCGTCCATTGTGGCCTTAGTCTTCAGCAGAGTCGGGCGGATGAAGACTTTGGTGCAGGTGAGGAACTTGTCAAACACCAGAGGAAATGGAGATGCCTGCAGTCCTTTGGCACATGGCCGATGCACAGTCCGAGGACTTCGTCTGAATCACTGAGGATTTTGTAGGAGCAGCTGAGGACTTGGGAGGAGCGGGCAAGATGAGGAATTGGCCGTGAGGGCACAAATGAGAACTTGGCCGTGAGGGCACTGTTGGTGAAGCACTTGGCTTGTGTCGGGCTTCTTTGCCATAGATTTTCTTGGCTTGACAGAGGCCTCGATGGCAGCGGCAGAGCAGAGTCCTCATTGAATTTCCTCACCGCCTCGTTGGCTTGGCTTGCCAATTTGGCTTGGCGCTTGGCCCATTCTTCAGAAAGTCCTCACCACGCTTGATGTTTGGTGGGGTCAGCTTCTTGACCAGGTGCCGATGGAGCTCTTGGGCATGGAGGATTGCGTGCGAATTTCTTCATGTACTTTGGAGTTACATATCTGTACTCCCTCCATTCCCTTGCCCATCTCCGTTCAATCCTTTGAATGCGCACCTTGCGCTGATTTTTGTTTTCTTTGGCGAACTCGGCTTCATCAGGTGTGCAATAATCAGCATATATTTCTTCAGGGATTTCAAACGCAGTCATGACCTCAGGCCTCTTTCCTCCTTTCTGTGGCTTCTTTCCTTCTGCCATATTCTTCAGCTGAGGAATTTGAACAAAGGAATTCTCTGAAGAAGTATGCAACTTTTCTTCGAGGAACGCTGCAAATGAGTTAAGTTGATGAGAAACTAGTGATTCAGCAGCGGACATGAGTACCTGTGAACAGAGTATAGTTGCGAGGAATTTGGAGAGGTCATATCGTTCTCGAAGTTTTTTTCAAAAGAACTAGTTTGAGGAATTTGACTAGATGAGTTTGAAGAATTTCACTAAGCGATCTTTGTCTTAGGTTCCAGAGTTGTATAGATCGAGGATCCACACAATTGAGGAATCTTGAAGAAAATCATTGCTTAGAGAAACGAATCAAGAGCATATTTTGTTTGAGGTGTTCATATGTGTGAAGATTTGAAGAATAAACACCTTTGAAGATTTTCAGGAAGGTTTGAGAATCAAAGCGAGTAATAAAAGTAACTTTTAATTACCCGAAGTGAAGAACACGACGAACTAAGAAGAACAGATGGGAAGTTCGTCAGTTCAGATCTTCCACGCCCTAACTTGGCGGAGGAAGACAGCTACGGCGGCGGCGGAGTGAAGATTTCCGCAGCCGGCGCGAGTACGTCGGCGACGAGGTCGAGGCAGTGAAGCTCTTCCTCACCGGCGATGATGGAGTAGCGGCGGCGCTAGGGTTTGAGAAGCTCGAGCGAGAGAAAGCGATCGAGCGGAGTAAAGGAAGTGAGGAAGGGGAGTGGGGGTATATATAGCCACGGTGAAAAACTGTTTGCCCGAAGATTTGGGACGAACGTGCCCCTGACCCTTCTCATTCGCTTGACATGTCCACGTACTGAAAAATGGAGATCGTGTTAGATCGTGGGTGAATAGATAAATCCATCGTGGGATGCGGAACGGTTTGAGCGGCAAAACCGAAAGTTTGGATAAGATCAGTTTTAAAGTTCCGTTCGCAATTTCTTCAGCTGACAAGGACACAGTGAAGATTTTGAACGAGTTTCAAATAGAACGCACATGAAGAATTTGTGAATAGATTGGGTTGAGTATAGCATAGAGGGGGAAGGGTCCGATCACATTCACTTAGCAGAAAAAGCAACTTGAAGAATTAGCCATAAGTGAATGCTGTAGAGGACATAAACCCATATATATATATATAGCTAATGAAGAAAAACGACGGAAATAGTGAAGATTTTGAAAAGTTGAAGAATTTGAAAAACTGAAGAATTTCAAAAACTGAGGAAAAACTCAAATTGAAGATTTTCAACTTTGGTGGTGGCGTGACTCACCGTATAAGAATGATGATTTCAGACACCGCGTACAATTGTCTAGGGTTCTGAGAATCAAATTCTTCATTAATTTCTTCACACTTAGAGTGTTATTCTTCATGGATTGAAGAAAAACGTTTCTTCATGTGTTGCACATCTAAGTCGTCAATTTTGCATAAGTATCAGGATGTGTGTCATTTTTAAAGAACATTCGAAGAATATGCTTCACAGCCTTATGGTGTGATTCCTTCGGTGTAGCTTGAAATCGGGCACACATGCAAACACTAAGCATTATATCTGGCCTAGATGCACATAAGTACAATAGAGAACCAATCATGGAGCGGTATACCTTGTGATCGAAGTCAATACCATTTTCATCAGTGCATAGATGGCCATTTGTGGGCATAGGAATTTTGACGCCTTTGCAATCTTGCATGCCGAATTTCTTCAGGACATCTTTGAGATATTTTCTCCTGAGATATGAATATGCCATTGTGTTGTTGACGAATTTGAAGACCTAAGAAGAATTTCAACTCTCCCATCATAGACATTTGATATTCTTCACTCATCATATAGGTAAATTCATCACTATGAAGTTGGTCAGTACAGCCAAAGATAATATCATCAACATATATTTGGCACACAAATAGTTCACCATAATATGATTTAGTAAAGAGAGTAGGGTCGAGTGAACCGGGTGTGAAGCCATTCTTCACGAAGAATTCCTTCAATGTATCATACCATGCCCGTGGGGCTTGTTTGAGACCATAGAGAGCCTTGTTGAGTCTGAAGACTTTGTCAGGATTCTTTGGATCTTCAAAACCTGGGGGTTGAGCAGCATATACTTCTTCCTCAAGCTTACAATTGAGGAATGCACTTTTCACATCCATCTTATATTTACTAATTGGAAGCACCATACGAGACACCACGTTAATCCTTAAGATTAATTAATTACGTCCATCTGATTAAAATTCAATGTATTTGTAGCCGTAGATGAAGCATAACATGGCCGTCCCACGCACGTGAGTTGTCCAGTCATTGCACTCTTATCTCCTAATGATTCTGTAATTATACCAGATGCCAAATCATTTATCAATGGTCATGATGAAATTTCCATTACTTCCAACCAATTAAGCCTCGATCTGATCAGCTCAAAAGAAAAAAAAACTCCATCTAATCTGTTTCCTCCTCTACGCCTCCTATACTCCCTAACCTCCAGCTTACAGCTCGCCGCCGCATCAGCCGCTCCTCCCATGCCTCTAATCACTGCATCACGTGAGTCGTCCAGTCCTTGGATTCTATCTCCTAATGATTTCCTAAAAAACTGAGTTGTACAGTCCTTGGATTCTACTATCTCCTAATGATTTCGTAAAAACTGATAAATTTTGTTGCTCCTGTCAGAAATACAAGCCGCTGCAAGAAGCATGTTCCATGGTTCAGAACAGCGATTTGATTTTCTTGCAGGTCAGGGAAGGCTTTCTCGCGAGCGTGTTATGGCGCTGCCCAAAGCTGATGGCCGGTAGTTTTGACGTTGACAAACACACTTAGATGAAGCCATCGGGAAGCAGGAGAAATAATTCCTGCAGTTGGATGCGTACACGGCACACGTACACTAACTGATCCTGGAGCGGACGAACGGCACCTACAAGGTCCAGGTATTTGAGCCATGCGTATTCTTTTTTGCATTCAGAATATATGGAACGTGCCTCTTTCCTTCTTTTTTCCTTGATGTTTGTGTTTCACAGGTGTACCATGTTCGGCCTCCATGCCATGGTTAGCAGAAAATCAGTTGCTCCAGGAGCAGACGATCAAGTCCTGGCACAATCTACACACTAGAAGTCTGCTTTGGTTGGCGGTAAGCAATTTTCATTTCATCAAACAAAAGAACACGGTCTTGATCTTTGGCAACACTAGAAGATTTTTCACAAGCCGACAGTACAAATATTCTACCAAGAACAACAATAAAAATTACAAAGTGCTGAACGAGTCTCCGGATAGATGAACAGAGTGGTTTACATTCAGGATATGATTTGTACGACATGCATGGCAATGTGAATACATGCGGTAAGTTTAGTTGACAAGCTTCTCCATGTAGGCACTCCCTGCATTTACATCTAAACTCCAATGATAACCAGAAAAATAGCATGCATGGTTCGGCCACAATTAATTTGACAGCATTACAAATTAACTTGGGAAAAACCATATTTTAATATACTTTTTTAAAGTATAAAACAGATATCTGTGTATAATATATGTATAGACACATATATTCATATGAAGAAATTTGGTAACTTTTGAGCTGAGAAAAATAACAAATTCAGTTAACGCACACTAATTAAACGACACTTGGTAATGGCAACGGATACATGCCATAAAAATGTATTTAAACTACAGTAAGTACATATCACAAATTATCATATTATTTTCTTCGTGTGAAAAATTATCATATTATTTTGCCAAATTGTACATATTTATGTCCTATCTGATCTCCACGTGTAGATTTTTGACTAACTTTTAGAACTTAAAATTACCTTATGTCTTATACTATGTTAAATATACTTGCAGAGTAGGGTTACTGAAAATATTAAAATAAACGGAGACTAATTATGTAGTACTCTGAATTAAACTAAGTTACTTAACCTTTTGAAGAAAACAAAATATTATTATGCTTATTTTAGTAGGCGATGATGAAAAATACCCATGCTTAATCCAAAAACCTTAACAAGAAAAAAAGATGAATATTAACTACATGAATTATAATATATACTTACCATTCAAAATTAAGTTACTTATAGGATATTTGCGTTATGTTTCGGGATGCTAACAAATAATACCAATTTGTTTTCTAGATTGTTGTAATATTATATATGATCACTTTCATGATTATTAAACTTACAAGATATTATTGTTGTATTTTCATATTCATCATTCCCTCAATGGTTGGCACACAACAAATGTATTTTTCTACTAGATGGAAACAATAATATGGCTACCAGATTATTGAACCCATGTACCATTACAAAACTAGCCCGTGCAGATGCACGGGTTGATGGCTAGTTTGATATAAAGTGATATTGTGATAGTTAGCATAGGCAAGTAATATGCGAATAGACTCAAGTGGTGCAAAAGTTTCATCGAAATCAATTCCTTCAACCTGTGTGTAGCCTTGAGCTACAAGTCATGCCTTGTTCCTCACCACAAGGCCATTTTCATCTTGCTTGTTACGGTAGATCCACTTTGTGCCAATGATATTATGCTTGCGAGGATCTGGACGTTTGACCAGTTCCCAGACATTGTTGAGCTCGAACTGATGTAATTCTTCTTGCATGGCCTGGATCCACTCAGGCTCCAGAAATGCTTCATCTACCTTAGTGGGCTCTGTGATAAAGACAAAAGCATAGTGCCTACAAAAGTTAGATAAATGTGAAGCTTTTGAGCATGTGAGAGGACCTGGCGCTTCAATGTCATCGATGATCTTGTCAACTTGCACTTCTTTTGCAACGCGAGGATGAGCTGGTTGTCGTCGAGGAATTTGATCATTTTCCTCAGCACCATTGTCTTCAGCATTATCTTCAGGTGCATCAGCTCGACGTTCTTCGCGTACAGGAATGAATTCTTCAGCAGATTATTCAGTAGGAATGACATCCTCAGTTGCCTTGAACCTGATAGATTCCTCAGGTGCTGGTTCATCTAACACAGAAGGTAGGTGCTCTCTTTGCGAGCCATTAGTTTCATCGAACCGCACATCTACAGTATCAACAATCTTGTGAAGAGCGATGTTGAAGACTCAGACGTGTCGTAGTCCTTTCCGTAACCAAGCATAAAACCTTCATGTGCTTTCGGTGCAAATTTAGAACTGTGATGAGGATCTCTAATCCAGCATTTAGCAATCAAGACTTTGAAATAACTCACATTGGGTTTCTTGTCGTTGAGGAGTTCATAGGCAGTCTTCTGAAGAATTTGTGAAGATATACTCTGTTGATGATGTGGCACGCGGTATCAATTGCATCAATCCAAAACGACTAGGCGTTTTGTATTCATCAAGCATGGTGCGAGCCATCTCAACAAGAGTTCTGTTCTTGCGCTCCACGACGCCATTTTGCTGAGGAGTATAGGGAGCAGATAACTCATGACTAATACCAAGTTCATCAAGATAGGCATCAAGACCGAATTCTTGAACTCAGTTCCATTGTCACTCCCGATGTGTCCGATCTTCACACCAAAGTTAGTTGAAGCCCTCGAGGAAAATCGCTTGAAGACTTCCTGCACTTCATTTTGTAAGTGACAATGTGTACCCATGTGTAACGAGAGTAATCATCAACAATAACAAAGCCATATAGAGATGCATCATTAGTGATTTGCTGAGTAATGATTAGGACCAAAGAGGTCCATGTGAAGCAATTCAAGGACGAGTAGTGGTCATGATAGTCTTCACTGGATGCTTGGCCTTGGTCATTTTTCCAGCTTCACAAGCTCCACACAAGTGATCCTTGAAGAATTTGACATTCTCAATGCCAATGACATGCTTCTTCTTTGCAAGCGTGTGTAAATTCCTCATGCCCGCATGACCAAGTCGCCGATGCCATAGCCAGCCTTCTCAAGCTTTTGCAAGTAGACACGCGGCTGGTTGTGGTCCCAGAGAAATAAACAATATACAAGTCTCCTCTCCTAAAGCCTTCAAGACTTTGGAATTGTCGACTTCCATAATCACAACACAACGATACTTGCCAAAGATAACAACCATATCAAGATCACACAAAGATTGAGACTGACATGAGGTTGTATCCTAAGGACTCAACAAGCATGACTTTGTCCATGTGTATGTCCTTAGAGATCGCAACCTTACCAAGACCCAATACCTGACTTTTGCCTTTGTTAGCAAAGATGATATGCTTCAGATGTGACGGTGATAAGGGAGCATCCATCAATAGATTCTTGTCACCAGTCATGTGATTTGTACATCCACTATCGAGAACCCACTCAGTGGCTTTGGGTTGATCATCCTGCAGATGAATTAGTGCAACTTACGATCTCATATACTTCATCAGTGAAGAATATGATATCAAGTTCATCAGATGAATTTCATCAGGCAGTATAACAGATAAGCAAGATGAGGACGTGTGAAATGAAAGTTCATTTCATCATGATTAGCTGCGTCCCTTTCGAGCATTTTTGTCGGGCCCCAAAGAAATTCTTCAGACGCTTAAAGCACGCCCGGAGACCTGACCCTGCAGAAGAGGTTAGTTCTTTTCTTCACCACCCACATCTCAAGGGGTGGCAAAGAGTTCATCACTTTATGAGCACCATATGAGAATGGTGGCATAGAGGCCAATCCATTTCGTTTCACATAAGAGGGTTAGGGTAAGCATATGAATAAGCAGAGAGAAATTCTTCGAGGACTTATGAACATATTGGTTTGAAGAATAATGCACATATTCATAGCCCTTAGGTCTACCCTCAAAAACAGAGTTGTTAGCACGATGATAATCATATGAGGACTTTGATCCTTTTGAGGAATTTGATCCACGTGAGGAATTTGGTCCGATGAGGACTTGGATCCATATGAAGAATTTGGTCCATATGAAGAGTTTGATCTGGGGTTCCTATTCTTCACAGTGGTGTCACGAGGACATTCACCGAAGACTTTCAAGGCACTTCTTGGGAACCCAGATTTTCTTCATAGGGGAACCGCTCTGCAGCTTAGTGCCAACATATCTAGCAAATACTTCACCATTCGATTTTTGAACAGTTTGTAGTTGGAGTCAAATGACTCATCAGAAGAATGAGGAGATTCGCATGTAAAACCAGATAAGTTAGATGGATCAACTGGAGGTCCCTTTGCAGCAACCCATGATGTTTTGGGGTACTGCTCAGGCTTCCAATATGTTCCATCAGCATTGATTTTCCTCTCAAAGGCAATACCCTCTTTCCTAGGGTTCCTGTTGAGGATCTGCTTTTTAAGCACATCACAAAGAGTCTGATGCCCTTTGAGGCTTTTGTACATGCTTGTCATCTACAATTCCTTCAGCCCTGCATCGTCAGTGATACTAGCAATGTCCTCAGATGAGGAATTAGTGATAGCAGAGGCAGGTGAAGAATTTGTAACAATCGAAGCATTTGAACATTCTGGTGAAGAATTAGCAGATTCACGTTCAATGCACTTTAAGCATGGAGGAACAAATTCTTCCTGAGAAGCGCTGATTTGTTGAGCAAGTAACGAATCGCGCTCCTTCTGAAGATCTTCATAACTTACTCTTAGCTTCTCAAGATCTTTCTTTCTTTGAAGAAATTCATAAGAAAGTGTAACACCCTGGATGTAAACTTCCCCTTTTGGGCATTATATCAATTTGACCTCATCCAATTCTTGTGGGTTTTGTCATGCTTGGCCTCTTCTTGTTTGGTTATGTGGGTTTTCTCTTTTCTTTGTTTTGCTCTTTTTACCATATTGCATTTGTGTCTCTTGTCATCTTGCTTTCCTTTCTTATCATGTGTTTGGGGTGATCTCTCACATGTTATGTTGTTGCATGTGCCATTCTCAAATTTTGCATTACCATCTCCTCCTTCCCTCTACTTCCTTCCTTATTAAGTGCTATCTTTTCCTTTCTCAATTAATGTTCATCTTCTCCTGCAATTCTTGCTCCCTACACTAAACCTCTCTCGCCAAAAATCTCCTCATTTGAAGTTGTTTTGGTCAGGTTCAAAATGACACAAGTTTGAAATATTTCCAAAACTTGTCTTATTTTTCTACCTCTAAAAATGCCCATTACAATTTATTAAAATAGTGGAGAATTCCAGGAGTTTGGGGATATTTTCCTTTTACTCCAACTCTTCTCATTTTTCCCTGTGCTTTCTTTTCTCTTCCTTTTGATTTTAAAAAGGAAAAGAGAAAGGAGGGCAGCAACAGCAGTGGCAGCCCAGCGAGGCCTCTCCACCTGGGCTCCGGCCTTCCAAGCCGGCCCAGCCCCCTCAACCCCCACAGCCCAAAGAGAGCGCGCCAGCCAGGACACGTCCGTGACGGTTCTCACCTGGGCGCCTCTCTACCCCGCGGCCCGTACGCCCACGTGGCCCTTGCGCCCCCACCAGCCAGCCACTGGCTACAGCGCACCCGCCGCACGCCTTTTTTCTTCTAGCTCACGCCGCGCGCGCACATGGCCACGGCCGCGTCGACGCCGTGCTCCACCCGTCGCCCTAGCCTCCCTTTTTATCCCCTCTCCGTGTCCACCCGACCCCTAGGGTTTCCCTCTTCCTCTCGCCGCCGCTGCCAGGTGAGTAGCCACCAGATTTCACCGCTCCGCTCCGTCCCGGCGCGCACTGAGAGCGCCTCTGTCGCCGGCGAGCTCTCCGGCCACTCAAGCCCAGCAGGCGTGTCCTTCTTCTTCCTCGTCGTCGACTTCGTCCACGACGCCGACTCTGGTGCGCCGGATCGCAAGTTCCTCGACGCCTGCTTCCGCTCTTCCTCTCGGTCGGGCCCAGCGCCAAATTCAGAGCTCCGTTGCCTCGCCCGTCGGCCGTCTCCGTCGACCCGTCGCGGCCCTAGGGTGAGCTGGGTAACGCCCTCCCTCTTCCATCCGTCCCGTGTCTTGTAGGCGCCAGAGGGCAGGTTCCGATCCGTGTTAGTCTCGTGCTCGGCGTGCTCGGCATGTCTTAAGATTTTGGGATCGGTGTAGTTGGCGTGCGTGGGTGCCGCGATTCCCCGCCGGGTTCGTCCCTTCGTGATCCGTGGTGTCCTCCAGCGCACCCATTTTGAACGAGGGCGCAGAGCCAGCTGAGCCGCTGTTGCCTCGCCGAGTCGCTGCTTCTTCTCTGTTCTTAGGTCGGGCCTGGTAGTTTGGTCAAGTAGGCCCGAGTCCTCGATCTTACTGACCTCCTAGCCTAGCCGAGCTGGTTTGCACCCAGCACTCCATCGCGGCGCACTGGTTCAATCCTGCACGCCTTTTAATTCTGTTTTCGGTCTTTCTTCGGTTCGTCTCTTCAGCAGTAGCAGCAGTTAAGGGGCCGAGGCCCTTCTCGGTCAGTCGCCGCCGCCTAGCCCAGTGGTAGCAGGGGGAGGCTGCTTTTCTTCCCCCTTTTTAAACCTGCTATGCCACTGTCTCTATGACAGTAGGGCCCCACCAGTCAGCCTCTCAGCGCCTCCTCCCTATATTTATTTTTTTTCCTTACCCCGCGTTTCCGTTTCTGGATTGCTTCCCTTTCCGTTTTAGGCAAGTCCATTTCTGGACGTTTCCAAATCTGGAGAATGCCATTTCTGTTAACTTCCATTTTAGGCAGGTTTTGGCTTTGTGCTTTCGTGATGATTTCTCTACTGCAACCCTAACATATTATATATGTTTTTGGGGTAGAAAAATCCCACCAACTCAGTGGTGGCATTAGTTTCTGCATTTGAGCAAGTTTATGATCATGTCTTTTTGCATCATGTTTATGTGTTGTTTTTCATGGGCATATTTATTTGCTTTATGCTATGAGGTAGTTTGCACACGAACATGGCTTTGTACATCATGCTGTTATTGAAGGTTTCTCACCATTCTTGTTTTGCTCGCCATATCCAACCCGTGCATCCGATTCCGGTGATCTCTATATCGTTTTCTACCGAAATCATCTCATCTTTCCGATGGCATGCTTGGTTTGCCAAGATGATGCCTGGTTTTTCATTTACCTTCCGGAGCGCACATACGCATTGCATATCACTTCCCGCATATCATGTCATGTTTTGCACCATGTTGATTGCGCATAGCACCGTGATTTATTGTGGTTCCTTTGTTTGTGTTGTTGCTTTGGGTAGAGCCGGGAGACGAGAACGCTTACGAGGAACCTGTTGAGAACGCTTACGAGGATCAAGCTTTCGACAACTCTGAGAACATTGCAGGCAAGATGACCATACCCTCGAAATCACTTCTATCTTTGCTATGCTAGTTGCTCGCTCTTTTGCTAAGCCTATGCTGTGATGCCTACCACTTGCTATATCATGTCACCCATATTGCCATGTCAGCCTCTAACCATCCTTTCCTAGCAAACCGTTGATTGGCTATGTTACCGCTTTGCTCAGCCCTCTTATAGCGTTGCTAGTTGCAGGTGAAGCTGAAGTTTGTTCCTTGTTGGAACATGGAGATGTTGTTCCTGTTTGGAACATGTTTACTTGTTGGGGATATCACAATATATATCTGCTATAATTTTTAATGCATCTATATACTTGGTAAAGGGTGGAAGGCTCGGCCTTATGCCTGGTGTTTTGTTCCACTCTTGCCACCCTAGTTTCCGTCATACCGGTGTTATGTTCCTTGATTTTCGCGTTCCTTACACGGTTGGGTGATTTATGGGACCCCTTGACAGTTCGCTTTGAATAAGACTCGTCCAAAGAAGGCCCAACATTGGTTTTACCATTTGCCACCTAAGCCTTTTCCCCGGGTTTTCGCGAGCCCGAGGGTCATCTTATTTTAAACCCCGGCCAAGTGCTCCTTCGAGCGTTGGTCCAAACTAGAGCCACTTGCGGTGCCACCACGAGGCAACTTGGGGCATCTTCGGTTGCCGTCGTAGTGTTCATCCGGATGTGCCACGAGAACGAGATATGTGCAGCTCCTATCGGGATTTGTCGGCACAATCGGGCGGCTTTGCTGGTCTTGTTTTATTGCTGTCGAAATGTCTTGTAGTCCGGGATTCCGAGATTGATCGGGTCTTCCCGTAGAAGGAATATCCTTCGTTGACCGTGAGAGCTTATAATGGGCTAAGTTGGGACACCCTGCAGGTAATATCTTTCAAAGCCGTGCCTGCGGTTATGAGGCGATGGGAATTTGTTAATGTCGGTTGTAGATAACCTGAAGTTGACCTCAAATAAAATACACATCAACGGCGTGTGTAACCGTGATGGTCTCTTCTCGGCGGAGTCCGGGAAGTGAACACGGTGTTGGAGTTATGTCTGACGTAAGTAGTTCAGGATCACTTCTTGATCGCTACTAGTTTCACGACTGTGCTTTGCTCCTCTCCTCACTCTCTTTTGCGAAGTAGCCACCATATATGCTAGCCGCTTGCTGCAGCTCCACTTTACTACCTTGTCCTTCCCATTAGCTTAAATAGTCTTGATCTCGCGGGTGTGAGATTGCTGAGTCCCCGTGACTCACAGATACTTCCAAAACAGTTGCAGGTTCCGACGATGCCAGTGCAGATGATTCCACCGAGCTCAAGTGGGAGTTCGACGAGGAACGTGGTCGTTACTATGTATCATTTCCAGATGATCAGTAGTGGTGCCCAGTTGGGACGATTCGGGGATCTGTGTTAGCATTTGGGGTATCTTCTTTTATTTTGGTTCCGTAGTCGGACCTTGAGTGTACTCTGAATGATGGATGTTTATTTATGTACTGTGTGAAGTGGCGACTGTAAGCCAACTATGTAACTTTCCCTTAATTATTACATGGGTTGTGTGAAGATTACCTCACTTGCGACATTGCTTTCAATGCGGTTATGCCTCTAAGTCGTGCCTCGACACGTGGGAGATATAGCCGCATCGGGGCGTATAAGTTGGTACTCGAGCCTTACCCGACTTAGGAGCCCCTACTTGATTGTTTGTCATGTTGTTGAGTCTAGAATGGAAAATGTTTTGAGTCTTAGGATTATATATATCGAGAGTAGGATTCTTTTTACTCCCCAGTCCTTCGTCATCGCTCTGGTGAGGTATCCCGACGAGAGTTTTGACTCTCCTCTTCTCAAATTTCACTAAAATTTTTTTAGGATCACGTGGGTATCTTGGAATCGTTCGATGGTTTTGTGACGAGAACATTGTTCTTGGTGCCTCGACATTTAGGGGTTGTGGCGGTGTCCCGGGAGTTGAGCTCCGAGGTGTTGTCATCACAATTTTATCGTTGCGATTCGGAATACCGAGTTTTGCCGACATCGAAATCTCTTTTGTGCAGTTGTTGGTGAGATAACCCCGATAGCCCAAAGATCGTGTGGCGAAAAGGGAGTATTGCCATGACTTGCATAACGGATGTTTTTCAAGGTCGAGGTACACGATTTCGAGGATTTCTTGGTTATGTGTTGACGGATGGATACAAATGATCTAGGTATTGTTAGTTTGGGTGATATATTTTGTGTCCCTGTATCCCCAACACCAGATTGCATAACCGTAAAGTTTCGGGAGTTTATAGGTGGGAATTCTAGTAGCTTACGGGATATTCTTTCCGGCGGATGTATGATTTGAGATTGGGGTTCAAAGTTTAGTGGTCCGCCCATTCATGGTCGATTTACAGTGGTCGCGAGACGTCTTAAAGAATCCTTGGCTATGCTGATTCGGGGACGTCTTGTTAGTCATTCGTGACGTCCGCTATACGTCGTGTCCGTGTGGGCCCCACCACGAACACTTTGGGCGAAATCTCTATCATGTGTTTGTTCCGGCTCATTCTAGTAGCCAACCTTTTGTTTTCAGTTGTGATATTCGAATTGTTTCTCAGTCAGATGTTATTTCGATATCTTTATCTAAGTGGCTTCTCACCTTATTGGACGTGTGATGATTAACTTTTGGAATTCATTCGTTCATTCTTGTTCGAATGTTTATTGTGAAGACTATATGTTGCAATTTCTATCCGTTGATTCTACTTATCAATTTGTCTATCAAAGGACTAACGGATGTCACCCTCTTCAGGATGGCTCCGCCAACGCGTCTGAATCCGGATCGCAATGATGGGGATCACCGAACCTCCACCTCCACCTCCACCTCCGCCTCCAGAGGCCTGGCAAGCTATCATGGCAGCCACCAATGCCAATGCTCAGATGATTTTGCAGCTCTTGCAAGAACGTACTCAGGGGCAAGGCAATCAAGGCAATCAAGGCAATCAAGGTCAAGGCAACCATTAGCCACACTTTGCTACTCTCGATCGGTTCCTCGCTAATCAGCCAAGTCTTTCGGTTTACGTGTTGAGGCAACAGACGCGATGATTGGTTAGTGGACATCTGCAAGCACTTTGATCAGTAGCAATGTCGGACTCGAGGACTTTGTCAAGTTTGCATCGTTTCAACTCAAGGATCAAGCTGCTGAGTGGTACCAGAATACAAAGATTCCAGAGGAGGTCGTGTCATTACAGGATGAGTTCCGCCGTGATTTCAGAGCTCATCACATTCCAAAAGTGTTGTTGAGAGCAAGCGTGAGGAGTTCCGCAATCTCAAGCAGGGCACCATGTCTGTCTATCAATACAATATCCAGTTCCAGAAGCTCGCTCGTTTTGCTAAGCAAGACGTACCTGATGATAAGAGTATGATCTATCAATTCAGAGGTGGTCTGAGAGAAGATCTGCAATTACCTCTTGTGCTGTTTGAGCCAGATAAGTATGATGATTTCTACAACATGGCACTCAAGCAAGAAGCTGCCCAGCTCAAATGCGAGGCTTCTAAGAAGAGAATCAGGGATGCAGTCTAGTCCTCTTCGTCCTCTCAAGTGGCAGCTAAGCAGCAGAAGTTTTACCTGCCCCCTCCTCCGTTCCGTCAGCCTTACCAAATAGAAGAACTCAGGTGGCCGTGGATCTTCCCACCCACCCAACCCAAGCTATCAGAACAAGTCTAATTCTCAAGCTCCAAGGTCAAGTGCTCCTTACCACCGTCCGCTCTCTGAGGTCACTTGCAACAAGTGTCAGCAGAAGGGTCACTATGCGAACAAGTGCTTCAACCAGAGGCGTCTTCCGCCTCCTCCTCCTGTGAAATCTTCCAAAGAATGCAAAGGTCAAGCATAATCCAAAGTATGCCAAGGTCAATATGATGAATGCAGCTCAAGCAGAGGAATCTTCTGATGTGATAATGGGTAATCTCTCAGTTAATGATATTCCTGCTAAGTCTTATTTGATACTGGTGCATCGCTTTCTTTCATTTCGAGACCTTTTGTTGCCAAGCATGAATTTGTGACGGAAAAGATTCCTATTCCGTTGAAGATTGTGTCCCCGGGCAAGCAAATGACAGCTAATAATTATGTCCCGGATGTTTCTATCAAGATGGGCGATTATAGATTTCTTTCTAAACCAGTTGTTCTTGGTGACTCGGATATTGATCTTATTCTCGGAATGGACTGGCTTTATCAGCACAAAGCTCAGCTTGATTGTGCTGCCAGGGAAATTCAATTGACTCACTCTTCTAATGATGTGATCATCTATGCCACTCGTGATGAAACCATTCGGTTGTTTTCTCTCAATGAGAAGGGCGAACTGAATGCCATCTCTCAGATTCCAGTCGTTTGTGAGTACCAAGATGTCTTTCCAGAAGAGCTTCCGGGTATGCCTCCTCATCGGCCGCTTGAGTTCGTTATCGATCTTGAGCCCGCATCAACCCGCTTGCAAGCGCCCATACAAGCTTGGACCTGAAGAGCTGAAGGAATTGAAGAAGCAGCTCGATGAACAAGAGCGTCTGGTCTTGATCGCACCGAGTTCATCTCCTTGGGGTTGTGGTGTTCTTTTGTCCGAAGAAGGATGGCACGGACCGACTTTGCGTCGATTACCGTCCATTGAATAAGAAGACAATCAAGAACAAGTATCCACTTGCCAACATCAATGAGCTTTTCGAGCAACTCAAAGGTGCTACGTTGTTCTCTAAGCTTGACCTTCGTATGGGGTATCATCAGATTCGCATTCGTGAACAAGATATTCCCAAGACAGCATTCGAACAAGCTTTGGTTCTTATGAATATACTTGTCATGTCTTTCGGCCTCGTCAATGCTCCTCCAACTTTCTCTCGGATGATGAACTTCATATTCAATCCTTACACCAATGAATTCGTCTTGGTCTATCTTGATGATATTTTGGTCTTCTCCAAGAATAAGAAGGATCATGCCAAACATTTGCGATTGGTGCTAGACAAGCTCAGAGAGTACCAATTCTATGCGAAGTTCTCCAAATGTGAATTTTGGCTTGATGAAGTGTTTTACCTTGGTCATATCATCTCCGCCAAGGGCATCGCTGTTAATCCCGAGAAGGTGTCCGCAATTGTGAATTGGGAACCTCCTCAGAATGTCAAGCAGCTCCGCAGCTTTCTTGGTCTTGCAAGCTATTGTCAAGATTCGTTGAAAACTTCTCCAAGATTGCAAAGCCTCTTTCCAACCTCCTCCGTAAGCATGTGAAGTATGTCCGGTCTCCCGAGTGTGGCGTTGCTTTCAATACACTCAAAGAGAAACTCGTCACAGCTCCTGTCTTGACTCCTCCCGATGAATCCAAGCCATTTGAAGTTTTCTCGTGATGCTTCTCTTCAAGGTCTCGGTGCCGTGTTAATGCAAGAGAAAAGAGTTGTGGCTTATACCTCTCGCCATTGAAGCCCAACGAGAAGAACTACCCCACTCACGATCTTGAGTTGGCGGCAGTTGTCCATGCATTGATAACGTGGAGACATCTCTTGTTGGGAAGGAAAGTGGACATTTTCACCGATCACAAGAGTCTCAAGTACATTTTCACTCAACCCAACCTCAACCTCGAGCGGACTCGATGGGTCGAAATGATTCAAGAGTACAACCCAAGTATTGAATATACTCCGGCAAGGCCAATGTCATTGCAGACGCTTTGAGCAGGAAGGCTTATCGCAATAGCCTAATCCTCAAGCCCTTTCACCGGATCTCTGTGAAGCTTTCCATAAGCTGAATCTTCAAGTTGTTCCTCAAGGCTTTCTTGCCAACCTCATAGTATCTCCTACTTTGGAAGATCAGATTCGTGAGGCTCAACTTCGGATACCATGGTGAAGAAAGTGAAACGTGGTATCGACAAGGGCATTTCAAGTACAAGTGCTTCCACGTTGATGACAAAGACACTCTGTTCTTTGAGGACCGGATTGTGGTTCCTAAGGGTGATCTGCGAAAAGTCATTATGAACGAGGCTCACAATTCGCTTCTATCCATTCATCCTGGAAGTACGAAGATGTACCATGACCTCAAGCAGTCATATTGGTGGACTCGAATGAAGCGAGAAATTGCTCAATTCGTGAATGAGTGTGATGTCTGCAGAAGAGTGAAAGCAGAACACCAAAGACCAGCTGGTCTCCTCCAACCTCTTGCTATTCCTGAATGGAAGTTTGATCATATTGAAATGGACTTCGTGGATGGCTTTCCAAAGTCCAAGCGTGGAAATGATGCTATCTTCGTTGTCATTGACAAGCTTACTAAAGTGGCTCATTTTCTTCCTATCAAAGAATCCATCACAGCAGCTCAGTTGGCAGAGCTATACACCTCCAGGATTGTCTCTTTGCACGGCATTCCACAAGTGATCTCTTCAGACCGTGGCAGCATTTTTACCTCCAAGTTTTGGGATTCTTTTCAGAAGGCCATGGGCACCAACATTCGTTTCAAAGACAGCTTTCCATCCTCAAACAAGTGGCCAAGTTGAGCGAGTAAATCAAATCCTTGAAGATATGCTCAGGGCTTGTGTCATTTCTTTCGGTATGAAGTGGGAAGATTGTCTTCCTTATGCCGAGTTCTCTTACAACAACAGCTTCCAAGCGAGTTCGGGCAAGGCCCCATTCGAAATTCTCTATGGCAGAAAGTGCCGTACTCCTCTCAATTGGTCTCGACATGTGAACGCCAACTTCTTGGCAATGACTTGATCACGTAGCGTAAGAAATGTGCCAAGTCATTCGTGAGAATCTCAAAGCCGCATAATCGCGCGGAAGAGCTATTATGATGACAAGCACCGTGATGTGACTTTTGAAATCGGAGACCATGTCTACCTCGCGTCTCTCAATGAAAGGCACTCGCCGCCCCGGTATCAAAGGAAGCTTGCCCCTAGATACGTGGGTCCTTTCAAGATTATTGGGAAAAGAGGCGATCTCGCCTATCAACTTGAGCTTCCATCCAACTTTGCAAATGTGCACGATGTGTTTCACGTGTCACAGCTTCGCAAGTGCTTCAAGACTCCTGAACGCACTATCAACTTCGAAGAGATTGACCTTCAAGAAGATCTCTCTTATCATGAGCACCCCGTTGCTATTCTTGAAGAAACCGAGCGCAAGACTCGCAACAAGTCAATCAAATTCCTGAAAGTGAAGTGGTCACACCATTCCGACCGAGAAGCTACTTGGGAGCGCGAGGATCACCTCCGTTCCGAATATCCGGAGTTCTTTCAGTCCTAGATCTCGGGACGAGATCCTCTTGTAGTGGTGGAGTGTTGTAACACCCTGGATGTAAACTTCCCCTTTTGGGCATTATATCAATTTGACCTCATCCAATTCTTGTGGGTTTTGTCATGCTTGGCCTCTTCTTGTTTGGTTATGTGGGTTTTCTCTTTTCTTTGTTTTGCTCTTTTTACCATATTGCATTTGTGTCTCTTGTCATCTTGCTTTCCTTTCTTATCATGTGTTTGGGGTGATCTCTCACATGTTATGTTGTTGCATGTGCCATTCTCAAATTTTGCATTACCATCTCCTCCTTCCCTCTACTTCCTTCCTTATTAAGTGCTATCTTTTCCTTTCTCAATTAATGTTCATCTTCTCCCTGCAATTCTTGCTCCCTACACTAAACCTCTCTGCCAAAAATCTCCTCATTTGAAGTTGTTTTGGTCAGGTTCAAAAATGACACAAGTTTGAAATATTTCCAAAACTTGTCTTATTTTTCTACCTCTAAAAATGCCCATTACAATTTATTAAAATAGTGGAGAATTCCAGGAGTTTGGGGATATTTTCCTTTTACTCCAACTCTTCTCATTTTTCCCTGTGCTTTCTTTTCTCTTCCTTTTGATTTTAAAAAGGAAAAGAGAAAGGAGGGCAGCAGCAGCAGTGGCAGCCCAGCGAGGCCTCTCCACCTGGGCTCCGGCCTTCCAAGCCGGCCCAGCCCCCTCAACCCCCGCAGCCCAAAGAGAGCGCCACCAGGCGCGTCTGTGGCGTTTCTCACTTGGGCGCCTCTCTACCTGCCCAGACGCCCACGTGGCTCTGCGCCCCCACCAGCCAGCCAGCTCAGCCAGCACCCACCAGACGCCTTTTTTCTTCTAGCTCACGCCGCGCGCGCACATGGCCACGGCCGCGTCGACGCCGTGCTCCACCCGTCGCCCTAGCCTCCTTTTATCCCCTCTCCGTGTCCACCCGACCCCTAGGGTTTCCCTCTTCCTCTCGCCGCCGCCGCCAGGTGAGTAGCCACCAGATTTCACCGCTCCCGCTCCGTCCCGAGCGCACCTGAGAGCGCGCCTCGTCGCCGGCGAGCTCTCCGGCCACTCCAAGCCCCGCAGGGCGTGTCCTTCTTCTTCCTCGTCGTCGACTTCGTCCACGACGTCGACTACGGTGCGCCGGATCGTCAAGTTCCTCGACGCCCCTGCTTCCGTCTTCCTCTCGGTCAGGCCCGCGCCGAAATTCAGAGCTCCGTTGCCTCGCCGTCAGCCCGTCTCCGTCGACCCCGTCGCGTCCTAGGGTGAGCTGGGTAACGCTCCTCCCTCTTCCATCCGTCCCGTGTCTTGTAGGCGCCCGTAGGGCAGGTTCCGATCCGTGTTAGTCTCGTGCTCGGCGTGCTCCGGCATGTCTGAAGATTTTGGGATCAGTGTAGTTGGCCGTGCGTGGGTGCCGCGATTCCCCGCTCGGGTTCGTCCCTTCGTGATCCCGTGGTGTCCTCCCGCGCGCACCCATTTTGAACGAGGGCGCAGAGCCGCTGTAGCCGTTGTTGCCTCGCCGGAGTCGTCGTTTCTTCTCTGTTCTTAGGTCAGGGCCTGGTAGTTTGGTCAAGTAGGCCCGAGTCCCTGATCTTACCGACCTCCTAGCCTAGCCGAGCTGGTTTGCACCCCGCGCGCTCACTGCGGCGACCTGGGTTCGAATCCCAGGCACGCCCCCTTTTTAATTCTGTTTTCGGTCTTTCTTCGGTTCGTCTCTTCAGCAGTAGCAGCAGTTAAGGGGCCGAGGCCCTTCTCGGTCAGTCGCCGCCGCCTAGCCCAGTGGTAGCAGGGGCAGAGTTCCACCGGGGAGGCCCGGGTTCGATTCCCCCCGAGGCTGCTTTTCTTCCCCTTTTAAACCTGCTATGCCACTGTCTCTATGACAAGAGGGCCCCACCAGCCTCTCGGCGCCTCCTCCCTATATTTATTTTTTTCCTTACCCCGCGTTTCCGTTTCTAGATTGCTTCCCTTTCCGTTTTAGGCAAGTCCATTTCTGGACGTTTCCAAATCTGGAGAATGCCATTTTTGTTAACTTCCATTTTAGGCAGGTTTTGGCTTTGTGCTTTCGTGATGATTTCTCTACTGCAACCCTAACATATTATATATGTTTTTGGGGTAGAAAAATCCCACCAACTCAGTGGTGGCATTAGTTTCTGCATTTGAGCAAGTTTATGATCATGTCTTTTTGCATCATGTTTATGTGTTGGCTTTCATGGGCATATTTATTTGCTTTATGCTATGAGGTAGTTTGCACACGAACATGGCTTTGTACATCATGCTGTTATTGAAGGTTTCTCACCATTCTTGTTTTGCTCGCCATATCCAACCCGTGCATCCGATTCCGGTGATCTCTATATCGTTTTCTACCGAAATCATCTCATCTTTCCGATGGCATGCTTGGTTTGCCAAGATGATGCCTGGTTTTTCATTTACCTTCGGGCGCATTTATCGCATTGCATATCACTTCCGCATATCATGTCATGTTTTGCACCATGTTGATTGTGCATAGCACCGTGATTTATTGTGGTTCCTTTGTTTGTGTTGTTGCTTTGGGTAGAGCCGGGAGACGAGAACGCTTACGAGGAACCTGTTGAGAACGCTTACGAGGATCAAGCTTTCGACAACTCTGAGAACATTGCAGGCAAGATGACCATACCCTCGAAATCACTTCTATCTTTGCTATGCTAGTTGCTCGCTCTTTTGCTATGCCTATGTCTGCGATGCCTACCACTTGCTATATCATGCCACCCATATTGCCATGTCGCCTCTAACCATCCTTTCCTAGCAAACCGTTGATTGGCTATGTTACCGCTTTGCTCAGCCCTCTTATAGCGTTGCTAGTTGCAGGTGAAGCTGAAGTTTGTTCCTTGTTGGAACATGGAGATGTTGTTCCTGTTTGGAACATGTTTACTTGTTGGGGATATCACAATATATATCTGCTATAATTTTAATGCATCTATATACTTGGTAAAGGGTGGAAGGCTCGGCCTTATGCCTGGTGTTTTGTTCCACTTTGCCACCTAGTTTCCGTCATACGGTGTTATGTTCCTTGATTTTCGCGTTCCTTACGGTTGGGTGATTTATGGGACCCCTTGACAGTTCGCTTTGAATAAGACTCGTCCAAAGAAGGCCCAACATTGGTTTTACCATTTGCCACCTAAGCCTTTTCCCCGGGTTTCGCGAGCCCGAGGGTCATCTTATTTTAAACCCCGGGCGGTGCTCCTTGAGCGTTGGTCCAAACTAGAGCCACTTGCGGTGCCACCACGAGGCAACTTGGGGCATCTTCGGTTTGCCGTCACGTAGTGTTCATCCGGATGTGCCACGAGCGAGATATGTGCAGCTCCTATCGGGATTTGTCGGCACAATCGGGCGGCTTTGCTGGTCTTGTTTTATTGCTGTCGAAATGTCTTGTAGTCCGGGATTCGAGATTGATCGGGTCTTCCGGTAGAAGGAATATCCTTCGTTGACCGTGAGAGCTTATAATGGGCTAAGTTGGGACACCCTGCAGGTAATATCTTTCAAAGCCGTGCCCATGTTATGAGGCGATGGGAATTTGTTAATGTCGGTTGTAGATAACCTGAAGTTGACCTCAAATAAAATACACATCAACGCGTGTGTAACCGTGATGGTCTCTTCTCGGCGGAGTCCGGGAAGTGAACACGGTGTTGGAGTTATGTCGGACGTAAGTAGTTCAGATCACTTCTTGATCGCTACTAGTTTCACGACCGTGCTTTGCTCCTCTCCTCGCTCTCTTTTGTGAAGTAGCCACCATATATGCTAGTCGCTTGCTGCAGCTCCACTTTACTACCTTGTCCTTCCCATTAGCTTAAATAGTCTTGATCTCGCGGTGTGAGATTGCTGAGTCCCGTGACTCACAGATACTTCAAAACAGTTGCGAGTTCCGGCGATGCGGTCAGATGATTCCACCGAGCTCAAGTGGGAGTTCGACGAGGAACGTGGTCGTTACTATGTATCATTTCCAGATGATCGTAGTGGTGCCCGTTGGGACGATTCGGGATCTGTGTTAGCATTTGGGGTATCTTCTTTTATTTTGGTTCCGTAGTCGGACCTTGAGTGTACTCTGAATGATGGATGTTTATTTATGTACTGTGTGAAGTGGCGACTGTAAGCCAACTATGTAACTTTCCCTTAATTATTACATGGGTCGTGTGAAGATTACCTCACTTGCAACATTGCTTTCAATGCGGTTATGCCTCTAAGTCGTGCCTCGACACGTGGGAGATATAGCCGCATCGGGGGCGTTATAGAAAGTTTCTCATGGTCAGACAAGAGAGAGTTATGATGACCTTGAAGGCTGTCAAACCTAGACTGAAGTCTCTGAAGATTTTCAGTCAGGGCTTAAGTGCGATCCATTTCTCCACCTAACATATCATCACTCTTATCTAGCATGTTTTGAACCTTTTCCAAGGCATGTTGTTGTTTGGTGGCAATGCAAACAAGTTTGGTATAGCTAGGTTCAATATCATCATCAGATCCATCATCATCAGATTCACAGTCACTAAATTCAGATGAGGAACATTCGGTTACCTCGACACCCTTTGCCATGAGACATGATGCAGAAGATGATGATTCTGGTTCGAAAGTCATCGTTTTGAGAGATTCCTTGAAGTCCTCAAACCAAGGATCATGACGGGTTCGATGACCTTCATAGACGTCGGAGATTCGGTCCCAGATAAGCTTCGCATTGCAAAGATGCATAATGCGCTTGAATTCATCTCTAGATAGGCAGGAACAGATGATGTCCTTCGCCATGATATCAAGACGAGTGAACTTGCGAATATCATCTGCGTTCGCCGTTTTGCATAGGTCAGTAAGACCAATTTCAGTGACGGTCCACAGCTCGCTGTCCATTGCCATGAGGCGCTTCCTCATCATGGCCTTCCACTTGGGATAATCAAGACCGTCAAAGATAGGACATGACACTTTCTTCATACCTGCGGTCGACATAACTAAAACTCCAGGTGGTTAAACCAAAATCACACAGAACAAGGGAGTACCTTGCTCTGATACCAATTGAAAGTGCGTTATATCGACTAGAGGGGGGTGAATAGGCGATTTTTATGAATTCTTCACTGAGGAATTTGCCGGTGAGGAAATTCCTTAGCGAAGAACTACTTGCAGCGGAATAAGTACTCAGAAGTAAGCATAAGAGAATGTGGGCATGGTCATCGTGATGAAACGAAGACAATCAAAGAGTACAGAAAGCGTAAACACAGGATAGCACAAGATGAAGACAAACAGATCAAGAAATTGAACGAGGAAATTGAGAAAGTCTTCATCAAAGTCTTCAAACACAGATATGAATGAACACTCAACACGATGAATGAGGAAATGAAAGGGTTGAGGAATTAGAACCAGTTAGGTTGGTGAAGACAATGATTTGGTAGACCAGTTCCAACTGCTGTCTCGGTTATGCGTCTGGTTGGAGCGGCTGAGTATTTAAACTCGAGGACACACAGTCCCGGACACCCGATTGCTTTGAGCACGCAGCTCAGACACCAAGTCCTCACCGTATTCTCCTTGAACTAAGGTCACATGCCTCGTCCAATCACTGTGGTAAGTCTTCAGCGACTTCCAAACCTTCACAGACTTGGTCACTCGGCGATCCACAATTCCTCTTGGATGCTCTAGACCATGACGCCTAACCGTCTGGAAGAAGCACAGTCTTCAAAGGTAACAAGCGTCGGATCCATGCAGGATCAATCTCTTGATGATGCTCAATCACTTTGGGTTTGTAGGGTTTGGTGTTTGGGTTTTCCTCACTCGATGATTTTCGCCAAAGTCCTCGGAGGATGGGTTGCTCTCAAATGACAAGTGTCAGTTTCTCTCGAGCAGCCAACCAGCTAGTGGTTGTAGGGGCGGCTATTTATAGCCTAGGGAGCAGCCCGACATGATAAGACATAAATTCCTTCAATGATATGACCGTTAGGTGGATAAGATATTTTGGGACAGGTGGCGCAAGACAAAGAACGGTCGGAAATTTGAATCTCAAATTCCTCGGGGCTATCATGTTCCTCATCGTGTAGGCAATCCGCCTTTGGCGAATTCCTAACTCCTCGGTCGAACAAATTCCTCGTGACTGAAGAACTTCGTCTCATCACATCAAGAAATTGACTGAATCGTATGAGATTTCAAAGGCTTCACTCAAGGGATTGGTAGGTGTAGGATTTTGAGTTGAGCATCACATGGAAATTTTTCCTTAGTATTTCCTCGACCCCCTTTAACAGTACGGTGTTTCCTATGACTCAAGAAAGAGAAAATGAAACTACGAAAACAAAAGTCTCCACGCTTCATGTTCCTCAAATGAATACCAAGTCTTCAAGTTCACACCAATTTCTTCACTTTCAAAGTCTTCAGAAAGTCTTCAGAATATCAAAGTCTTCAGTCGAAGAACTTCGTTTTTAGGGGTCGACTTTCTAGGTAAATATCAAACTCCTCATAGACTTATAGACCTGTGTACACTCACAAACACATTAGTTCCTTAACCTATAAGTCTTCAATACAAGAAAATCACTAAGGGGCACTAGATGCACTTACAATGGATGGTAGATAAAGGTATTTGTAATCTGAAAATATAAAAATAGCAAGGTAACTAATGATAAAAGTGAACGTTAACGGTATTGCAATGATAGGAAACAAGGCCTAGGGTTCATACTTTCACTAGTGCAAGTTCTCTCAACAATAATAACATAGATAGATCATATAACAATCCCTCAACATGCAACAAAGAGTCACTCCAAGGCCACTAATAGCGGAGAACAAACGTAGAGATTATGGTAGGGTACGAAACCACCTCAAATCTATTCTTTCAGATCGATCTATAAAAGAGTTCGTACTAGAATAACACCTTAAGGCACAAATCAATCAAAACCCTAATGTCACCTAGATACTCCATTGTCACCTCAAGTATCCGTGGGCATGATTATACGATATGCGTCACACAATCTCAGATTCATCCAACCAACATAAAAGTACTTCAAAGAGTGCCCCAAAGCTTCTACCGGAGAGTCAAGAACGTGTGCCAACCCCTATGCATAGGTTCATGGGTGGAACCCGCAAGTTGGTCACCAAAACATACATCAAGTGGCACATGATATCCCATTGTCACCACAGATAAGCACGGCAAGGCATACATCAAGTGTTCTCATAAAAGACTCAATCCGATAAGATAACTTCAAAAGGGAAACTCAATTCATCACAAGAGAGTAGAGGGGGAGAAACATCATAAGATCCAACTACAATAGCAAAGCTCGCGATACATCAAGATCGTGCCATAGAGGGAACACGAGAGAGAACACGAGAGAGAGAGAGAGAGATCAAACACATAGCTACTGGTACATACCCTCAGCCCCGAGGGTGAACTACTCCTCCTCGTCATGGATAGCGCCAGGGATGATGGACATGGCCACGGTGATGGGTTCCCCCCAGGCGGTGCCTTGACGGGCTCCGAGAGGTTTTTCGTGGCTACAGAGGCTTGCAGCAGCGGAACTCCCGATCTATCTTTTGTTATGGAAGTTTTACGATACGTAGGTATATATGGGTGCAAGGGGTACGTCGGTGGAGCTACGGGGGCCCCACGAGGCGGGGCGCGCCCCACCCTCGTGGGCAGCCCAGATCTCCCGACGTGCACTCCAAGTTCCTGGATTGCTTTCCTTCCAAAAATAACTTCTCCAGCTTGATTTCGTTCGTTTTGACTCCGTCTGATATTCCTTTTCCTCGAAACACTGAAATAGGCAAAAAACAGCAATTCTGGGCTGGGCCTCCGGTTAATAGGTTAGTCCCAAAAATAATATAAAAGTGGAAAATAAAGCCCAATATAGGCCAAAACAGTAGATAAAGTAGCATGGAGCAATAAAAAATTATAGATACGTTGGAGAGGTATCAGGCATCCCCAAGCTTAATTCCTGCTCGTCCTCGAGTAGGTAAATGATAAAAAAGATAATTTTTGATGTGGAATGCTAGTTGGCATAATTTCATTGTAATTCTTCTTAATTGTGGCATGAATATTCAGATCCGAAAGATTCAAGACAAAATTTCAATATTGACATAAAATAATAATAATTTAAGCATACTAACAAAGCAATCATGTCTTCTCAAAATAACATGGCCAAAGAAAGTTATCCCTACAAAATCATATAGTCTGGCTATGCTCTATCTTCCCCACACAAAGTATTTAAATCATGCACAACCCCGATGACAAGCCAAGCAATTGTTTCATACTTTAACATTTTCAAAACTTTTTCAATCTTCACGCAATACATGAGCGTGAGCCATGGATATAGCACTATAGGTGGAATAGAATGGTGGTTGTGGAGAAGACAAAAAGAGGGGAAGATAGTCTCACATCAACTAGGCGTATCAACGGGCTATGGAGATGCCCATCAATAGATATCAATGTGAGTGAGTAGGGATTGCCATGCAATGGATGCACTAGAGCTATAAGTATATGAAAGCTCAACAAAAGAAACTAAGTGGGTGTGCATCCAACTCGCTTGCTCACGAAGACCTAGGGCATTTTAAGGAAGCCCGTCATTGGAATATACAAGCCAAGTTCTATAATGTAAAATTCCTACTAGTATATGAAAGTGACCACATAAGAGACTCTCTATCATGAAGATCATGGTGCTACTTTGAAGCACAAGTGTGGTAAAAGGATAGTAGCATTGTCCCTTCTCTCTTTTTCTCTCATTTTTTTCTCTTTTTTTTTCTTTGGGCCTTTTCTCTTTTTTTATGGCCTTTTTTTTTATTTTTCGTCCGGAGTCTCATCCCGACTTGTGGGGGAATCATAGTCTCCATCATCCTTTCCTCACTGGGAAATGCTCTAAAAAATGATGATCATCACACTTTTATTTTCTTACAACTCAAAAATTACAACTCGATTCTTAGAACGAAATATGACTCTATATGAATGCCTCCAGCGGTGTACCAGGATGTGCAATGTCTCATGAGTGACATGTATGAAAGAATTATGAACGGTGGCTTTGCCACAAATACGATGCCAACTACATGATCATGCAAAGCAATATGACAATGATGGAGCGTGTCATAATAAACGGAACGGTGGAAATTTGCATGGCAATATATCTCGGAATGGCTATGGAAATGCCATAATAGGCAGGTCTGGTGGCTGTTTTGAGGAAGGTAAATGGTGGGTGTATGATACCGGCGAAAAGTGCGCGGTATTAGAGAGGCTAGCAATGGTGGAAGGGTGAGAGTGCGAATAATCCATGGACTCAACATTAGTCATAAGGAACTCATATACTTATTGTAAAAATCTACAAGTTATCAAAGCAAAGTATTACGTGCATGCTCCTAGGGGGATAGATTGGTAGGAAAAGACCATCGCTCGTCCCCGACCGCCACTCATAAGGAAGACAATCAATAAATAAATCATGCTCCGACTTCATCACATAACGGTTCACCATACGTGCATGCTACGGGAATCACAAACTTTAACACAAGTATTTCTCAAATTCACAACTACTCAACTAGCATGACTCTAATATTACCATCTTCATATCTCAAAACAATTATCAAGCATCAAATTTTTCTTAGTATTCAACACACTCATAAGAAAGCTTTTACTATTTTTGAATACCTAGCATATTAAGATTATTTAAGCAAATTACCATGCTATTTAAGACTCTCAAAATAATATAAGTGAAGCATGAGAGTTCATCTATTTCTTGAAAATAAAACCACCACTGTGCTCTAAAAGATATAAGTGAAGTACTAGAGCAAATGACAAACTACTCCGAAAGATATAAGTGAAGATCAATGAGTAGTCGAATAATTATACAACTATGTGAAGACTCTCTCATTTAATAATTTCAGTTCTTGGTATTGTATTCAAACAGCAAGCAAAACAAAATAAAATGGCATTGCAAGGATATCACAACTCATGTGAAGAAGCAAAAACTTAGGCTCAACCGATACTAACCGATAGTTATTGAAGAAGAAAGGTGGGATGCCTACCGGGGCATCCCCAAGCTTAGATGCTTGAGACTTCTTGAAATATTATATTGGGGTGCCTTGGGCATCCCCAAGCTTGAACTTTTGTGTCTCCCTAATTCCTCTCATATCATGGTTTCTCTTTTTATCAAAAGCTTCATCCACAACAAACTCAATAAGAACTCGTGAGATAGGTTAGTATAAACCAATGCAAAACCTTATCATCTTCTACTGTAACAAATCACTAACATTATTATTCAACATTGCATACTAAATTCCTCTACATATTTAATACTCCTATCCTTAGATAGAATCATTAAACAAGCAAACATATGCAAACAATGCAAACATAACAGCAATCTGCCAAAACAGTACAGTCTGTGAAGAATGCACGAGTATCAATACTTCCCTGAATCCAAAAATTATGAACTAAAATTCCCACTGTAATAAATTTATCAGAGCTCAATATGCAAAAAGATTCAACATTATACCACTCTCTGACTTTTCTAGGGAATTTTTGCAACAGCGGTAAACTTTCTGTTTCCAAACAGCAACATGTATACTAGCAAAATAAGCATGGCAAAGGCTATCCTTGACATTTTTATTGGAACTAAAGATGCAAAACATTATTCTAAATAACATCAAGAAAATGCTATCAAAATAGATTGACGCTCCAAGCAAAACACATATCATGTGGTGAATAAAAATATAGCTCCATGTAAAGTTACTGATGAACGAAGACGAAAGAGGGGATGCCATCCGGGGCATCCCCAAGCTTAGGCTCTTGGTTGTCCTTGAATATTACCTTGGGGTGCCTTGGGAATCCCCAAGCTTAGGCAATTGCCACTCCTTATTCCATAGTCCATCGAATCTTTACCCAAAACTTGAAAACTTCACAACACAAAACTTAACAGAAAACTCGTGAGCTCCGTTAGCGAAAGAAAACAAAACACCACTTCAAGGTACTGTAATGAACTCATTATTTATTTATATTGGTGTTAAACCTACTGTATTTCAACTTCTCTATGGTTTATAAACTATTTTACTAGACATAGAGTCATCAAAATAAGCAAACAACACAAAGAAAACAGAATCTGTCAAAAACAGAACAGTCTGTAGTAATCTGTAACTAACGCATACTTCTGGAACTCCAAAAATTCCAAAATAAATTGGTGGACCTGAGGAATTTGTCTAGTAATCATATGCAAAAAGAATCAACTAAATATCACTCTCCAGTGAAAAGTTGAAGGTAATCTCGTGAGCACTAAAGTTTCTGTTTTTTACAGCATGATCATAAAGACTTCACCCAAGTCTTCCCAAAGGTTCTACTTGGCACAAACACTAATTAAAACATAAAACCATATGTAAACATAAGCTAGGTGGATTATTTATTCCTAAACAGAACCAAAAAGCAAGAAACTAAAATAAAATTGGGTTGCCTCCCAACAAGCGCTAACGTTTAACGCCCCTAGCTAGGCATGATGATGGCAATGATGCTCACATAAGAGATAAGAATTGAAATATAACGAGAGCATCATGAAGAATATTACTAGCACATTTAAGTCTAACCCACTTCCTATGCATAGGGATTTTGTGAGAAAACAACTTATGGGAACAAGAATCAACTTGCATAGGAAGGTAAAACAAGCATAACTTCAAGATTTTAAGCACATATATAGGAAACTTGATATTATTGCAATTCCTACAAGCATATGTTCCTCTCTCATAATAATTTTCAGTAGCATCATGAATGAATTCAACAATATAACCGGCACCTAAATCATTCTTTTCATGATCTACAAGCATAGAAAATTTACTACTCTCCTCAGAAGCAAAATTCTTCTCATTCGGAATAGTAGTGGGAGCAAACTCAACAAAATAACTATCATGTGATTGAAAATTAAGATCAAGATGGCAAGTTTCATGGTTATCATTATTCTTTATAGCATACGTGTCATCACAATAATCATCATAGATAGGAGGCATGCTTTCATCATAGTAAATTTGCTCATCAAAGCTTGGGGGACAAAAAATATCATCTTCATCAAACATAGCTTCCCCAAGCTTGTGGCTTTGCATATCATTAGCATCATGGATATTCAAGGAATTCATACTAACAACATTGCAGTCATGCTCATCATTCAAATATTTAGTGCCAAATATTTTAATGCATTCTTCTTCTAACACTTTGGCACAATTTTCCTTTCCATCAAACTCACGAAAGATATTAAAAAGACGAAGCGTATGAGACAAACGCAATTCCATTTTTTGTAGTTTTCTTTTATAAACTAAACTAGTGATAAAACAAGAAACAAAAAGATTAGATTGCAAGATCTAAAGATATACCTTCAAGCACTCACCTCCCCGGCAACGGCGCCAGAAACTGCTTGATGTCTACTACGCAACCTTCTTCTTGTAGACGTTGTTGGGCCTGCAAGTGCACAGGTTTGTAGGACAGTAGCAAATTTCCCTCAAGTGGATGACCCAAGGTTTATCAATCCGTAGGAGGCGTAGGATGAAGATGGTCTCTCTCAAGCAACCCTGCAACCAAATAACAAAAAGTCTCTTGTGTCCCCAACACACCCAATACAATGGTAAATTGTATAGGTGCACTAGTTCGGCGAAGAGATGGTGATACAAGTGCAATATGGAAGGTAGATAAAGGTATTTTAATCTGAAAATATAAAAAAGCAAGGTAACTAATGATAAAAGTGAGCGTAAACGGTATTGCAATGATAGGAAACAAGGCCTAGGGTTCATACTTTCACTAGTGCAAGTTCTCTCAACAATAATAACATAGATAGATCATATAACAAGCCCTCAACATGCAACAAAGAGTCACTCCAAAGCCACTAATAGCAGAGAACAAACGTAGAGATTATGGTAGGGTACGAAACCACCTCAAAGTTATTCTTTCGGATCAATCTTGTCACGACCGGTTTTTCGGGTAATAAATTCCAAAAAATGGCCGTTGTGCTCACTAGCCCCAGGATTACTGTTAGCTGATGAGGCACCAACTTGATACAAAAATTCCAAGCAAAATACAAAATATGTAGTACAAGACCATTCTGCCCTGTGAGTACCACAATTGGTTTCTAGTGGTTGATGGCGGAAGCGGTTTGTGGATCACCAGTATCTATGGGACTCCATTTCCCACAGGAACAGCTGACCAGGTTAACTCCTATCTTCGCGAGGCTGCTATCACCATTGCGTAGGTTCCGGGGCTGTCATCACGGTCGCTCCTCTCCGCGCAAGAAATCTGGCCAAGACAATAGCCAGGGACAAGCCAGTGAGTACTTTGAACGTACTCGCAAACATTATGAACACGGGTATATTATAAATGATAATCACGTACTGAAATATTCTATGATCACATCGACAGTCATAAAATAAAATCTCTGATGCATGCATGCAGGTTATTTATATGTAACATAGATATGCAGTAATGGGGTAGAAATATCATGCACCGATCGGGTGTCTGAAGCGACGCCTCGAAAGGATCATGATACGAAGCATGCCTCAGTCGGGCGTCTAAGCGACGCCACATAAAGGGATTATAAAAGGAAATAAATAACAAGCATGCCACAGTCGGGCGTCTGTGCGACACCACATAAAGGGCTTATAAAGTAAATGAATAACAAGCATGCCACAGTCAGGAGTCTGTGTGACACCACATAAAGGGCTTATAAAGTAAATGAATAACAAGCATGCCACAGTCGGGCGTCTCAGCGACACCTCATAAAGGGCTTATAAAGTAAATGAATAACAAGCATGCCACGATCAAGGCCTCAAATGACACCTCATAAAGGGCTTATAAATAATCACAGTGAATATCTAGGAGGTAGAACCATCCCAGGGATACTCGATAATTCAAATAATATAACGGGTTAGTCCATAACAAAATAATAATCATGGTCCTCACAAGGCACAAGTCAGTATCCAAGTTTGGTTTAACAATTTCTCCTCCGAAGACCGACACTAAGACCAACACTTGACCCATCCCATACTGTAATCCTTAACCATGGACACGGCTATTCGAATAGGTTTAATCTCTGCAGAGGGTGTACTCTTTACCCACGAGTAACGGATTCCTTTAGTCTATCGGGACTAATTCCGTCTACGGCCTTTTTGTTGAAAACACACCTAACTTGCACACACCAGCTTAACTTACCGGTGTCTGGAATCACCCACGACGCCTGTCACGCAAAACTCTAAGTGGGGAGGCTACAACCTCGCGTAGCATGGGATCAAATTTATATCGCGCGCTCTAAGGGGTGGCCTCCCCTCTCGGTCTCAACCGGAAACACCCATGCCCCCGGACCAGGTGGCTTGCCTACCGGCTACAACCGGTATCTTCCACCATGGCCTCTCACATGCGGTGTGTGCTAGAAAGGGTTGACGACTTCTCGAACTGCACCCTACTTGTTGTAGAGACAAGTGGTAGCACGAAGCAAGTATGGGGGTTACTGGAACAAGACTCAATCTATGGTCGACTCAGGATGTTTAAGTATTCCCTACATGATTAGCATAACGAATATATTTCATCCAATCAGACAGAATCACCACTCATCATACCCCTCATGCCATGCCGGACACACTCGCCTCGACGAGGGACTAGGGACAAGCTCGGGTCTACCCAAGACAGAGACTTTCCCGTTTTCCTTCCGGTAGGCACGAAAGGAATACGAGGATGATCATTATCACAAGTATGTACATTTCCAACAGCAAGGAAATTTCCAATAAGCATTCATGCAAATGATCATATCACCACATAAAATAATGAGCTCTAAGTACGGAGGTGGTGTCTTAATCGTGTCAAACAACGCATGCAAAATATTATGCCAGAGTTCAGAATGCTTGCCTTCAAGGTGTGGAAAGGCAGGGTGCACTCCAAAACTTTTGAAAGCTTTCTCCTCTCTTCAAAAGTCCTATTTAAAAATATTTGGATCAATATATCGTTTTAAAAACAGTACCAAAAAGTTGTCTGAATTTTTTTGGAATAAATATGAAAATAAACTAGACAAAATTTGAGGAAGGTAGGAAAAAGAATCAATTCATTTGGAGTTATATTTAAAAAGTTATGGACAGTCAAAGTTGTGGTCAAAATCTGCTTTTAAAAATAAAACAGAAAAAGAAAAACGTTTCGAAAACGTACACGTCGAAGGCGTATTCTGGAAATGCGCTTCCACTTAAGCCTGCGTGGACCGCTGCGGTGTGTCACTGATAGTGGGCCCGCCTGGCCCACTGGTTAGGTTTGACTATTCTTTCCTCCCTCCTCTTCCTCTGCCCGAACGGAGGCGGGACTCCGGCGACGCTCGCCGGCGAACGGCGGCACCGTTCGAGTAACCGAGGTCACCCGTGGGCTCAGGGGGTCGAGGCGGTCCCTCCGGTAGTCGCTTTAGTCTCGGGTGGACTTGCCGGAGCTGCCAATGGCGAAGCTCCGCAATGACGGTGGCCGTCGGGCAGAGTGGGTTTTCTCCCGCGGCGAGTCCCGATCAAAATTGAGCAGGGGGATGGACTCACGAGGGGGAGAGAGAGCTCCTGGTGAAGAGAGTGGAGAGGGGGAGGCTCTGGTGGCGCCGGAATGGCTGGGACAGTGGCGGCAGCTGCGGTTGCCGGAGATGGGGAAGAAGACCTCCCCGGGTCGATTGGCTGCCACGGGGGAACTAGGGGAGTGTTTTGAGGCCGCCTGGGGAACGGGACGTGCTCGGGGGCCTCTTCTTATAGTGCAACGAGGTCGGTTTGCGACGGCCGTGGATAGGTTCGTCGGTGACCGCCGTTCTGTAGCTGCAGGAGGACGTGGCGGCGACGAGCGCTTGTAGACGAGCGAGGGGATAGGCATGGACTGTTCCAGAGGGTAGGGGCGAGCGCTAGCGGCTCGGGCGGCGCCGACTTGGCGAGACGCTGCGACGCGCAAGATGCCGCCAAGGGGCTCTGTCGGCGGTCTTGTGGGGCACCGTGGCTGCTTGGCATGATGCGTGAACGGTCGAGTGAGTGGCGCGGCTCGCAGAGTGGGCAAAACCAGGCGCGACGCGTCGGTTTCGGGCGCTGCACGTAAAACGCTGCTCTCTCGCTCGCGCCCAGAGCACGACGGACGTGCTCGACAAAATGCCGTATGCTAGAGGTCTCGGGTGAGGTTGGGGTTTAATGACCTAGGTTAGGAGTAACTGGGAGTTTATTGGACAAGGTGGTTAGGCAAGGGAAGCAAGTTCATAGTGCAAACTAAAACTCATGTCGAACTGGTCATGCCCACAAAGTGTTTGATGAATGCCACATGCACCTAGGCATTTCTTGGAGTGGTCAAATCTTCCGTAATGGGGTCTCTTTAGATGAATGAGAGGGTGGTGAGGTTAGTTTGTTAAAGAAGAAACTTGCTAGTGCAAGTTTTGCAAATCTTCGATTTGGACAGAAAGAACAGGGCATGATTGCAAGAACTAGAATTGCTCCAATGAGTCCAACCTTTTGGACTTAAGGGTTTAGCAGGGAGGACTACAAGTAGGAAAAGGAATCATGGATAAAGGAGCAACTTAAAACATAGTTGTAGTACAAATCATCAAGTTGGACCAGAATGGAAAAGAGGTTGATTCACTCAAATTTTTCAAAGAACATAGCTGGGTTTTTGCATAAAGTGGAATAATATGCTCCTACTGACATCCCTAAATTTTGGTAGAAGTTTTAAAGAAATATTTAGATAGGTTGTAGTGTAAAATTGCCCACTGAACCAGATTTGAAAATTAGGTGTAGAACTCAAAATATTCAATGAATGAAATATATTTTTGCATAAAAGTGGTTTGGTGAAATAACATGACATCTCCAAATTTTGGTGGAATTTTTGAATGAATTTATAAAAGGGTTGCAGTGCAAATGGGATCCTAAACTTATGAAAAATCAAATTAGAGAAATAAAGCTCAGGGGAAAATAATTATATAAACAATCCTACTGATAGAAGAATTGTTTTATTTGAGAGGGTAAAAGAGCCCAATAAAATTGGGGAAGTTTTTTACTAGGGGTAAAAACTCCATAACAATAAAGGGAAGAAGGTTCTGGAATCAAAAGAAAATCCAGAAAACCAAAGTTTTAAGTTTCCTGGCAAAATTTTAATTAATAAAAACAAGGTTAAAATTTTGGGGTGTCACAAATCTATTCAAGAGTTCGTACTAGAATAACACCTTAAGACACAAATCAACCAAAACCCTAATGTCACCTAGATACTCCATTGTCACCTCAAGTATCTGTGGGCATGATTATACGATATGCATCACACAATCTCAGATTCATCCAACCAACACAAAGTACTTCAAAGAGTGCCCCGAAGTTTCTACCGGAGAGTCAAGAACGTGTGCCAACCCCTATGCATAGGTTCATGGGTGGAACCCGCAAGTTGGTCACCAAAACATACATCAAGTGGCACGTGATATCCCATTGTCACCACAGATAAACACGTCAAGACATAGATCAAGTGTTCTCAAATAAAGACTCAATCCGATAAGATAACTTCAAAGGGGAAACTCAATTCATCACAAGAGAGTAGAGGGGGAGAAACATCATAAGATCCAACTATAATAGCAAAGCTCGCGATACATCAAGATCGTGCCATAGAGGGAACACGAGAGAACACGAGAGAGAGATCAAACACATAGCTACTGGTACGTACCCTCAGCCCCGAGGGTGAACTACTCCCTCCTCGTCATGGAGAGCGCCGGGATGATGAAGATGGCCACCGGTGATGGATTCCCCCTCCGGCAGGGTGCCGGAACGGGCTCCCGAGAGGTTTTTGGTGGCTACAGAGGCTTAGGGTGGCGGAACTCCCGATCTATCTTGATTTTGGATGTTTTTTAGGGTACGAGGGCATATATAGGCGAAAGAAGTCGGTCGGGAGGTGCTCGAGGGGCCCACAAGACAGGGGGCGCGCCTAGTAGGGGGGCGCGCCCTCCTATCTCGTGGAGTCCTCGGGTATCTTCTGACTTGAACTCCACGTCTCCAGGATGATATTTTTTCCAAAAAATCACGTTGCCGAAGGTTTCATTCCGTTTGGACTCCGTTTGATATTCCTTTTCCTCGAAATACTGAAACAGGCAATAAAACAGCAATATGGGATGGGCCTCCGGTTAATAAGTTAGTCCCAAAAGTAATATAAAAGTGGAAAATAAAGCCCAATATTGCCCAAAACAGTAGATAATATAGCATGGAGCAATAAAAAATTATAGATACGTTGGAGATGTATCACGCTGCGCTCCACAGTGGACATGGACGATGTGATACTCGACAAAAGATCCAAGTCCACCTCTTTTAAACCAGCGGATGAAATAGTCAAATTCCAAGTCCACCCAACGGACCCTACAAAAACAGCATCCATCGGGGCACAGTTAAACCTTGCTGTAGACGCCGCACTACGGGAATTCCTGCACGAGAATTGGGCTATATTCGCCTGGCATCCTTCAGACATGCCAGGAATCCCACGCAGGCTAGCCGAGCATAGCCTTAACATTCTAAAGGGATTCAAGCTGGTCAAGCAGACTCTTCAGTGTTTCTCTGAACCTAAGCGACAAGCCATGGGCCGGAGAGGAGCTAGCCAAGTTACTGGAGGCCGGATTCATTAGAGAAATAAAACATCTGGACTGGCTAGCAAACCTGGTGATGGTACCAAAGAAGGATAAATCCTGGCACCTATGTGTCGATTTCAAGGACCTTAACAAGGCTTGCCCCAAGGATCCCTTCCCCCTCCCCCGCATCGATCAAATTACCGACGCTACTGCAGGACACGACTCATTGTGTTTCCTCGACGCATACTCCGGATACCATCAAATCAAGATGGCGGAGTCCGACCAAGCCGCAACGGCATTTGTCACCCCATACGGCCCCTTCTATTTTAACACCATGTCTTTCGGGCTTAAGAACGCCGGTGCAACGTATCAACGCATGATTCAGACATGCCTGGAAAAACAGATCGGCAAAACAGTGGAGGCATACGTAGACGATGTGGTCGTTAAAACCAGACACGTCGAATCCTTAATAGACGACTTGAGGCTCACGTTCGACAATCTCCGAACATACGACATCAAGCTCAATCCGGAAAAATGCGTTTTGGCGTCTGACGGAAAGCTCCTGGCTTCATCGTCTCCAGAGAGGAATCAAGCAAATCCGCTAAAATCCGAAGCTCACACGCTTGGCTATCCCAAGACCTCAAGAAAATTCAGAAACTAACTGGATGCGTGGCGGCCTTAAGCCGCTTTATCTCCCGATTAGGAGAAAAGGCACTACCCCTTTATCGCCTTCTTCAGCGCACCGAACACTTCGAGTGGACGGATGCAGCCACGGCCGGATTGGAAGAAATAAAAGCCATCCTGGCCACCAACCCAATCTTGGCCGCCGAACCAAGGCTGTTATATATAGCGGCAACTCACCAAGTTGTAAGCGCAGTGATCGTCGTCGAACGAGAGATGGACGGACATAAATTCCCACTTCAAAAGCCGGTATACTATGTATCCACGGTCCTCACTCCATGCAAATCACGGTACCCACATTATCAAAAGATAGCATACGCGGTATTCTTGGCATACCGGAAACTACGACACTACTTTCAAGAGTGTTCAATTATGGTGGCCTCGGAAGTACCACTCAATGACATAATAAACAACCGCGATGCCACGGGCCGGATTGCTAAATGGGCTATTGAGCTCCTCCCGTTCGACATAACATATAAACCACGGCGAGCCATTAAGTCGCAAGTACTGGCCGATTTTGTCGCCGAGTGGACAGAAGCCGAACTCCCTAAAGAATACGGCGCGTACTCCAATTGGATCATGCACTTCGACAGCTCCAAAATGCTGGCGGGTCTGGGGGCTGGTGTCGTCCTGACATCCCCCACCGGAGATACAGTCCAGTACGTACTACAAATACTATATACAGGCTCCAACAATGCGGCAGAATATGAGGCCCTGTTACACGGTCTCCGGATGGCACTCTCTATGGGCATTCAATGCCTGGAGGTGCGGGGGGACTCGAACCTCGCAATATCTCAGATAAATGGAGACTTTGACGCCAAGGATCCAAAAATGGCGGCTTACTACAACACCGTCCTCAAAATGTCAGCTCGGTTCGAGGGGCTTGAATTCCACCATGTGGTCCGAGAAAACAATCAAGTGGCGGACATCCTCGCCCGCATCGGCGCTAAGCGCGACCCTGTCCCACCCAATATCTTCTTGGAAAGGCTATTTAAGCCATCCGTGGTATGGGAAGGAGAGACCGGCAACAATAGTCCGGACTTGGCGACAACACCAGATACCGAACACTTTGACGTAATTGAAGGATCCGCCACCGAAATAACACCTTCCGCCCACGTGATTATGGTCGTCGTAGCCCCGTGGACAGAACCCTTCCTGGCCTACTTAACTAGGCAGGAACTACCGGAGGACCCAAACGAGGCATGTTGCATTGTGCGGCGGTCTAAAGCCTACAAGGTCCACGAGGGAGAGCTTTATAAGAAAAGCGCAACTGGAGTCCTTCAAAGGTGCATCTCCGAAGAGGAAGGGCAGAAACTTTTGGCAGAAATTCATGCTGGACTTGGCGGCCACCACGCTGCAGCTCGGGCCCTTGTAAGCAAGGCCTTCCGTACAGGTTTCTACTGGCCGACGGCCCGAGTAGACGCACATGACCTTGTCCAACGTTGCGTCGGTTGCCAGCTCTTTGCAAACCAAAGCCATATGCCGCCTACGGCTCTCCAAACAATCCCCATTACTTGGCCCTTTGCGGTCTGGGGGCTCGATATGGTCGGACCCCTCAAAGGGGGAAGCCATAAGAAAAAATACTTATTGGTCATGGTGGATAAATTCACAAAATGGATAGAAGCCAAACCAGTTAAAACGGCCGAATCCGGACCAGTGATAGACTTCATATCTGGGGTTGTACACCGTTATGGCATCCCTCACAGTATCATCACCGACAACGGCTCGAACTTTACAGCCGATGAGGTAAAACTTTGGTGCAGCAACATGGGCATCAAGCTCGATTATGCTTCTGTCTATCACCCGCAAACTAACGGTCAAGTCAAGCGAGCAAATGGTCTTATCATGAGCGGCATTAAATCCAGATTAGAGTGGTCCTTAAAGGAATCAAACACGCACTGGGTAGAGGAGCTCGACTCCGTACTATGGGGGCTGCGGACCACGCCGAATCGCACTACCGGATACACACCGTTTTTTATGGTGTACGGCGCAGAGGCGGTACTGCCCTGCGACATAATTCATGACTCACCTCGAAAAGCATGTATGAAGAAAAGAGGCCGAGCTCGATCGGCAGGACAGTTTGGACGCCCTGGAGGAGGAGCGTGACGTGGCAAAAGCTCGTTCCGCATTCTATCAGCAACAGGCTCGAAGATATCAAAGTAGATAAGTACGGGCCAAAACTTATAACGTTGGCGAACTCGTTCTACACCTACCGGAGAAGAAAAAGAACAAGCTCAAGCCCAAATGGGAAGGTCCCTTCATTATTGACCAAGTTCTGACCGGTGGAGCGTACCGTCTGCGGGATGCATCGGATAATCGACTCAAGCCAAACCCATGGAACGCAGCCAGACTCCGAAGGTTCTACGCCTAGTGCCAGACTCTATGTTCGTCTCCTTACCTCCGTCAATTTTTTACATATCCGTTATTTTTCTTTTATCTCTTTCTTTTTTTCCTTTTCTTCAAGGACTTAAAAGGCTAAATTGTGTCTTGACTACACAATCTAGACGCATACTATCTGGTACCTGTCATTCTTTGCAAAGAGACAAATGTTACGAGAGGGGGCCTTCTCCGACTCCTTCAGCGCGGCAACTGCGGTCCGTAGCTGGGCTTTGCACTCTTCCAGCTCTTGAGACAATTGGGTATTCTTCTCTGTAAGAACCTGCACAAATAATGATCCTTCAATCAGTTGTGTCAGCTGTTTCAAGTCTCAGGGGCTACTGATATATATAATTATCAGTTTTTCTTACCCGTATATCCTTTACATACTGGTCTGTGGCTCTGGCAAGACCATTTTGAGCAGCACGGATGTACGCGTCTCCTGAGTTGAAAGCATCAAACGCCTCTTGGGAGAAACAAGCGTCACGGAGTACGGCCCGGCGACGCCTGTGATTCATAGCGCTCTCCACTTCAGAATTTGTAGCGGATAGCCTATCCGCGTCGTCTGTAGGAGGAACATCCGGCGTTCGCCCCGTGTTAGCTTCCGCCTCTATGTCCGGCCCTGGAGCCCAACTGGTGGAGGCGTGATCGGCAACCTCTCCGGATATAGTCCGGCGAGCGTTTTTCCTACTAGGAAACGTGGACGTTATTATATTTTAAAAGACGACAACCACGGAGCGAGGTTCTGTATCATACCTCTGCGACGGCGTCTCAGTCCTGGCCGTCTTCCTTATTAGCCTACCCGGCTTCGGTGCCCCTTGTTGGCGAGTCACTGCGGGTTCGGCATGGCGTCCCGAGGGCCTTCCCTGTAAGACACCATATGTGTACGGTAGGTGAAGTGCAGAAAAGGGGATCCTTCTCGGAAGTTGGGACTCCGGTTTTACTTACGTGCGATGCAGGGAGTAGCCCAGGATAGTCGGCTATGATGGCCACCATGGCATCATCGCAGCTCAATTGATAGAATGTCCTGTCGATCAGCTCCACAAATATGTCCGGATCCTCTTCGAGTCCGGGATCGAGGGCCCGGTCAGGGTCCTCCGGTGGTGGAGGCGGGCTGTGGACCTCCCTTACAGCTTTTCGCAGTTCCTAACATGAAACGGCAAGGTAAGTACTTATGACGAAGAATGCGGGAAGGTTGGGAGTAAAAAGTGACAGCTCACCCAGCTTGGAGGGTTGTACATGGAGAATCCATCCCGTGGCTTAATGCGGATGAACTCCTCTTCCTCTCCCTTGTACAAATCGTACAGGATTTTTGCCAGAGCAGCAACTGAGTCCGGTCCCTTGCGCCCGCAGCGGGTGCCATCATCTTCCCCATTAAAGTGCCACATGGGATGCCCTCGATATTGAAGTGGATGTACCCCCCGCATTATACATATTGACGTAACCTCGATTATTGTCAGTCCTGATTGAGCCAGCATTTTTATCCGGCCCATCAGGTAAAGGACTTCTCCGTTATCTTCCTCCTGAGGGCTCCTAGGGCGCCAGCTGCGGCGTTTCTTCAGGGGAGCGTTGTCGAACTCAGGGAGGCCCATCCGAATAGGGTCCGGAAGGGGGACGTCCTCCATGTAAAACCACTCCGAAGGCCAGTCCTCGGATGTCTTCTTCGGAGTACCGGACAGATATCCGGTCCCGGCAATGCGCCATATTTCGGCTCCGCCCACTTGGTACAGTGACCCCTCCTGTGTACGGGGTACGATGCAGAATAGCCTCTTCCATAGCTCGAAATGGGCTTCGCAGCCTAGAAATAGCTCGCAAAGAGCGACATAGCCAGCAATGTGTAATAGGGAGGCGGGAGTGAAATTATGCAGCTGGAGGCCGTAGAACTCCAGGAGCCCGCAGAGGAACGGATGAATTGGAAATCCAAGCCCTCTTAATAAGTAAGGGACGAGGCATACCCGCTCCCCCAGGGATGGGCTGGGAAAGATCTCCGCTTGCTCCCCGCCGCTATAGATGGCGAGCCCGGCTTGAACGGGGACCATATACGCTGGAGGGAGAAACCCCTGGGTCTGTAACTCTACTAATGGGATGTGGGGGACGGAACACTTCTTCCAATTGCCGGGCTTAGGGCTACGGGAGCGAGAGGAGGAGCTGCGACGACCGGCCATGTTGGAATGGATTTTTTCCAGGCATGCTCCGATGGATACTCGTTGTGGGAGGATGGTGTGATCTGGATATGAGAATCCCCGTCTCTTTAATAGACGATTTACCCACATAGCTAGGGTGGCAATTGTAAAAATTCCCCGACTTCTCGCATTCGCTCGACGCGTGGAAGATATCCATTATTAGGTGCGGAAGCCAAGGAGTGCAACATTTATGGGAAGCCGGACACTACTCAAACAAGTATTCAGAATTTGGAGAAGAACCCGCCTTGCAATGTCGAAGACAACCTGCGCGCCGGACTCATCGCCATTGAAGCCTGGTTCGGGGGCTACTGAGGGAGTCCTGGATTAAGGGGTCCTCGGACAGCCGGACTATATCCTTTGGCCGGACTGTTGGACTATGAAGATACAAGATTGAAGACTTCGTCCCGTGTCCGGATGGGACTCTCCTTGGCGTGGAAGGCAAGCTTGGAAATACGGATATGTAGATCTCCTCCCTTGTAACCAACTCTATGTAACCCTAGCCCCCTCTGGTGTCTATATAAACCAGAGGGTTTAGTCCATAGGACAACAACAAGCATACCATAGGCTAGCTTCTAGGGTTTAGCCTCTACGATCTCGTGGTAGATCAACTCTTGTAATACTCATATCATCAAGATCAATCAAGCAGGAAGTAGGGTATTACCTCCATCGAGAGAGCCCGAACCTGGGTAAACATTGTGTCCCCCGCCTCCTGTTACCATCCGCCTTAGACACACAGTTCGGGACCCCCTACATGAGATCCGCCGGTTTTGACACCGACAGCCGGACACCATCGAAGATGTTGGCCTAGACTGTAACCATCCGGATACCCCAGTAAGTACCCGTTTGCCGAATACCTTATAATCAGATACCCAGTGGCAAGATACCAACAATATCATCCTTTTTCAGGGCTGGATAAAGAAGGTGGAACGGATTAGGTGTTCGGCTCCCCTTCCCGAAAATTTAGCTACTCCTGTGCTAATAAGGATGCTGGCCTCAGCACCATGCCAGGTGCCCGTAAGGGAGGGTAAAGAGGAGAGTGAGAAGGCCCAAGAGGACCTTGGTCCCGGAGGTGAGTCGGACACTGAGTCTGGAGAGATCGACCTTTCCTCGCCTGAATACAGAGGCAGAAAAGGATCCAGCATCCCTTCTCCCAACAGGAGGAAAAGGGCCGCCTCTGAAGATTGGGAGGGGCGGTCTTCCAAGAGGGGCAAGATGCCACCATCGGGCGGCTTGGGTTTGGAAAGCGACGCCATTGAACAGCTCCAACAAGGGGACAAGCCCTCGGCCAAACCGTAAGTGAATCTGGAGTACTTTGACAGCGTCTCGCTCCAATGCTGTTTACCGAAGATATACGTAACGCGTCCATGCATTTTTACAGGTCGGCACAGAGTTTTTCTGGGAAATCCTCTTCTTCGGGGAGTCTCCTCCCAGAGAAGATGGAGAGCGAGATGCCTCCTCGAAACTCCTCGCCCAATAAGGCAGATTACTCTGAAGTGTCGTCGCGGAGGGTCCCTCTTAATCAACAAGTTACGCGGGGGACAAAAGAGGCAGTGCCCGAAGGTGGGTCTCCGACCGTCCGGGAATCCGGGGCTAATGATAACAAAGGCCCCGGACTATCTGGCTCGCAGCCGACAGTGATTCTGGAGACGGGTGAACAGATTCCTTTAGAGGATGGTCGTGCTCCTAGAGCAACTTCCGGAGACCCGGAGACTCCGAACATATTGCGGGACATGTTGCGGAAAGCATATGTCTCGAGGGAGCAGCATACCTTAATGGGTACAGTGATTAAGAAGATTTCGTCCGTGAAGAGCTGATTAAATGAAGCCTTCATGAGCCTACTGAAGGGCTTCGAGGTTTGTGACATAATTTTTTCATCTATGTTTCATTTGCAAAGATGCGCCTGTGTATAGGTAGTAGCCCCTGATACTCGGGTTGGCTTCCACTGGGAAGCAAACGGAGGATCGAAAAGGATCGTTTGAGGACTAACCTGATGAACTTTGTGTTGGGGAACGTAGTAATTTCAAAAAAATTCCTACGCACACGCAAGATCATGGTGATGCATAGCAACAAGAGGGGAGAGTGTTGTCCACGTACCCTCATAGACCGTAAGCGGAAGCGTTATGACAACGCGGTTGATGTAGTCGTACGTCTTCACGATCCGACCGATCCAAGTACCGAACGTATGGCACCTCCGAGTTCAGCACACGTTCAGCTCGATGATGATCCCCGGACTCCGATCCAGTAGGGTGTCGGGGATGAGTTCCGTCAACACGACGGCGTGGTGACGATGATGATGTTCTACCGACGCAGGGCTTCGCCTAAGCACCGCAACGATATGACCGAGGTGGAATATGATGGAGGGGGCACCGCACACGGCTAAGGAACGATCACAAAGATCAACTTGTGTGTCTTTGGGGTGTCCCCCTGCCCCCATATATAAAGGAGCAAGGGAGGAGGAGGCCGGCCCTAGGAGGGGGCGCGCCAAGTGTGGAGTCCTACTAGGACTCCCTAGTCCTAGTAGGATTCCACCTCCCATATGGAATAGGAAAGAGGAAGGGAAAGGAGAAGGAAGGAAGGGGCGCCTTCCCTAGTCCAATCGGACCTGACCAAGGGAGGTGCGCCATCCTTGAGGCCCTTTTCCTTCTTTCCCGTATGGCCCAATAAGGCCCAATATGTATTCCCGTAACTCTCCGGTACTCCGAAAAATACCCGAATCACTCGGAACCTTTCCAATGTCCGAATATAGTCGTCCAATATATCGATCTTTACGTCTCGACCATTTCGAGACTCCTCGTCATGTCCCCGATCTCATCCGGGACTCCGAACTCCTTCAGTACATCAAAACTCATAAACTCATAATAAAACTGTCATCGAAACGTTAAGCGTGCGGACCCTACGGGTTCGAGAACTATGTAGACATGACCTAGAACTATTTCCGATCAATAACCAATAGTGGAACCTGGATGCTCATATTGGCTCCTACATATTCTATGAAGATCTTTATCGGTCAAACCGCATAACAACATACGTTGTTCCCTTTGTCATCGGTATGTTACTTGCCCGAGATTCGATCGTCGGTATCCAATACCTAGTTTAATCTCGTTACCGGCAAGTCTCTTTACTCGTTTCGTAATGCATCATTCCGTAACTAACTCATTAGCTACATTGCTTGCAAGGCTTATAGTGATGTGCATTACCGAGAGGGCCCAGAGATACCTCTCCAACAATCGGAGTGACAAAACCTAATCTCGAAATACGCCAACTCAACATGTACCTTTGGAGACACCTGTAGAGCTCCTTCATAATCACCCAGTTATGTTGTGACGTTTGGTAGCACACAAAGTGTTCCTCCGGTAAACGGGAGTTGCATAATCTCATAGTTGTAGGAACTTTGTATAAGTCATGAAGAAAGCAATAGCAACATACTAAACGATCAAGTGCTAGGCTAACGGAATGGGTCAAGTCAATCACATCATTCTCCTAATAATGTGATCCCGTTAATCAAATGACAACACATGTCTATGGTTAGGAAACATAACCATCTTTGATTAATGAGCTAGTCAAGTAGAGGCACACTAGTGACATTATGTTTGTCTATGTATTCACACATGTATTATGTTTCCGGGTAATACAATTCTAGCATGAATAATAAACATTTATCATGATATAAGGAAATAAATAATAACTTTATTATTGCCTCTAGGGCATATTTCCTTCACTTTGAACACAGGCTGCTTCCCCCTTGGCCACTTCCCGGACTACGGAAATTGCCGAGTTGCAGCGGAAGCTTGATGTGGCAGGGGATGATCTTGCTTTAATCAATATGCGTCTTGACGAGTCGCAAGGTATGTATTCGGGGCAATCCTCATACATTTTTGTGGTATAAGCATGATGCTGAGATTTAGATGCTGGAATATGCATGGCTGCAGATGGTGCTGCCGCCGTTGAGGTTCTTCGAGCGGAGCTGGCCCGGGCCAAGGAGCAGGCTCGGCGTAGCAATGCTGCTACTGAAAAGGCATCGGCTGAATTAAAAGCCGAACAAGCTATGATGTCTACTACGCAACCTTCTCCTTGTAGACGTTGTTGGGTGTAACACCCCGAGAATCTTGCTACAGTAATCTCCCCCTAATGGTGTCCATGGCATCATGGTTACTATGCAGCTTGCCACCTGTCCAAAATCCAAAGCCATTTTCAAATTTGAAATAGAGTCAAATAAATTGTTTCTTTGAGCAGTAAAACTAAAATGTTCATCATCTAGCAAATATTCCAAAACAAATGTTGTTAAGGAAAACAACATCATCTTCAACACATATGGGTCTGAGCATTTAAAACAGTGCCAAAACGACACTTTAAATGCCCTATTCTTTTTCAAAATAAAATCAAATGAATTCCAAACTTGCCCAAACTTTTTGTGGAAGTGTCTAAAATTACCAGGAATTTAATGGCACCCTTCCCAAGTTTTTCCCGAGTCAATAGACTGCCCAAATAATTCATTTCCTCTCTTTGTTATTAAATAAAAAGAGAATCAAGGCAGCCCACTACGCACATGGGCCATGAGTGCACAGTGTGCTGGCCCGGTCCACCTCCCATCTCCATCTTCCTCTGTTCACAGAAGCCCCCGTGGACGCCGGGCACACGTCCATGGCGCCGATGGCCACGGGGCAACCATCTGCCGATGCCCGAGAGGATAAGAGACCCTCCTCGCCTCGAACAAACCCTAGGCGCCCCTCCATTTTCCCTCTTCGCGCCGTCTCCTTCCCCACCACGTGCGGCCGACACCATCGTCGCCGCGCCTGCGTCGATCCCGCGGCCACCGGCATCCCCGAGCCCGGCAACCGAGCCTGGGAGTTGCGTCGTACCCCGCTTCACCGTCCTCGTCCATCAATTGGAGTCGGGGAGGTCGGCGACGTCGGCATCGCCCTCTTCCCCTTCTCGGTGGTCACCGGCGATCACCGGAGCCTCATGCCTCCCTCTGCGCTCCCGAACCCCGAGAGGCCTCCGTGTGCCTGCCCCGTGAGCTCCGCCTTCCTCTCCCTCTCTCCTCGTGCTCTTCCCCGCGCCGTAGCTAGCTCGCCCGCAAGCCGAGCTCCGCCGTCCGCCATTGCCGTCGTAGGGCTCGCCACCGAAGCTCCTCCGCTCGAGCTAGTAGCTCGAGGAGCTCTGAGCGCCATAGACCTCGCCTAGCCCTTTACCTCGCTCACACGCTCAGAAGCGCCGATCCCGAACTCCGCTGAAACGCCGCCCGCCGCCCGTCGATGTAGCGCTCCACTCCGGCCGATTTAGCCCACGGGACCGCCGTAGATCGATGCGGCGTCGGACGCCCGATCGAACGCACTAGGCCACACCCCCTCTCGCGCCTCGCGCAATTCCGCCAACTCCGCGCGGATCCGCCATGGATGGCCTCGCCGGCGTTGTTCGGTCTTTGGCCGACTGCACCGGCGATGCCCGCCTCTGGTCGCCGCTGTGGCCCGCCGACCCGCTGACTGCTTTGGCTAGTCAGCGGTGCTGACTGGCAACCCGATCGCCGACAGTGGCCCCCATGATTAATTAAACTAATTTAATTTTAAACTAATCTGCTAATTACTTTAGTGGCTGACAGATGGGGCCCATATGCTAATTGACCTAATTAGTTGAATTTAACTCCCTGGTTAACCCACTCTCTATGACATGTGGGACCCAGCTATCAGGTTTGACCTGAGTTAGCTGGGTTGACTGCTGACGTCATGATGACGTCATGCTGATGCAATAACCCCCATTTTAGATTTAATATTAATTTCAGAATTTTGTTTAAACTTCGGAAATTCGTAGGAAATAATCCGTAACTCGGATGAAAATGTTTTCTATATGAAAGTTGCTCAGAAAAATCCGACGAATCCGGATACGCAGTCCGTTCGTCCGCCACACACCCCTAACCTATCGAACCTGCAAACTTTCCTCTCCGGTTCAACTGTCTGACAGACGTCCGAACCGGAAAACTTTCCTGATGTTTCCCCTTCGCCAAGATGTCGCCTAGCGCTGCGTTAGAACACGACTAGCTCATCATTGTCCTGTTATGCACTTGCTCGCTATGTATTTACTGTTTCTTCCCCTCTTCCCTCCGGTGACCCCGAGACCGATGCCGATGTCCTGTGATCGACTACGCCATCGACGACCCTCCTTCTTGTCTCGAGCAACCAGGCAAGCCCCCTTGATCACCAGATATCGCCTACTCTTCTCTATACTGCTTGCATTAGAGTAGTGTAGCATGTTACTGCTTTCGCTTAATCCTATACTTTTTGCGCATAGCCTGTCCTTGCTACTATCATTTGTTACCTTTACCTTTATCCTATCGCTTAGTATAGGATGCTAGTGTTTCATCTGTGGCCCTACATCCTTGTCCGCCTGCCGTGCTATACTATCGGGCCGTGATCACTCGGGAGGTGATCACGGTATATACTATATACTTTACACTATTACATTACTCGTGGTACTGTTCGAGATGGGGGCTGAAAGGACGGGTGGCTCCATCCCGGTAGAGGTGGGCCTGGGTTCCCGACGGCCCCGATCGTTACTTTGTGGCGGAGGCGGCAGGCAGGTTGAGACCGCCTAGGAGAGAGGTGGGCCTGGCCTGTTCGGCGTTCATGGTTACTTAACACGCTTAACGAGGTCTTGGTATTTGATCTGAGTTGGCTCTGAGCTTATACGCACTAACCATCTACGCGGGAGTAGTTATGGGTATCCCGCGTCGTGGTATCAGCCGGCACTTCAGACGTCGACGACGAGGCGCGGCCGGATTGACTGGAACGCCTGTTAGGCTAGGTCTGCTTCGGCCACAGACGCGTCTTGCAGTGTGCTTTCGAGGCGATGGGCCCAGCACTTCGGCTTAGGTTTAGACCGGCGTGTTGGCCTCTCTGTTGTGCCTAGGTGGGGCTGCGGCGTGTTGATCTTCCGCGGCGGGCATGACCCCGAAAGTGTGTCCGCCAAATGGGATCAAGTGTGCTGGGTAAGATGGTGCACCCTGCAGGAAAGTTAATCTATTCGGATAGCCGTGATCTTGATAACAGGGGCGACTTGGAGTTGTACCTTGAGCTTATGACAACTAGAACCGGATACTTGATAAAACACACCCTTCCAAGTGCGGATACAACCGTGGTCGCTCTCGCTCGTGGATATGAGCAGGGATTGCCGGGTAGGATTATTGCTATATGATGTTACTTGGAGGACTTCAGATCGTCCCCTCCTACATTGCAAGACAGGTGTCCGTGGCGTAGTCTTCGTTAAGACTAGCTACCCCCTCTTATTCGGCATTCTGCAGCTCAGTCCACCGATATGGCCTTTACACATATATCCATGCATATGTAGTGTAGCTCCTTGCTTGCAGTACTTTGGATGAGTACTCACGGTTGCCTTGTTCCCCTTTTCCCCTACCTCTACTTGATTGCTGCAACAGCACGATGGAGCCGAGGAGTCGACGCCACCGCCTATGACGACTACTACTCCGGAGGTGCCTACTACTACGTGCAGCCCGGCGACGACCGGGAGTGACCTAGGAGGATCCCAGCAGGAGGCCTGCTCCTCTTCGATCTGTATCCCGGTTTGTGCTAGCCATCTTATGGCACCTTGTTTAACTTATGTCCGTACTCAGATATTGTTGCTTCCGCTGACTCGTCTATGATCGAGCACTTGTATTCGAGCCCTCGAGGCCCTGGCTTGTATTATGATGCTTGTATGACTTATTTTATTTGTAGAGTTGTGTTGTGATATCTTCCGTGAGTCCACGATCTTGATCGTACACATTTGCGTGCATGATTAGTGTACGATTGAATCGGGGCGTCCAAGTTGGTATCGAGCCGATTGCTGTCTTTAATCCCCTTCCACACTCCTTGGCCGAAGTCGAGTCTAGACATTGCAAAAACTTTTACTAACTTGGTTGTGTGCCTTACGGGCCCACGTCGCCATCGGGTGGTACTAGGATCTTTTACTCCTCGACCTTTACTCTGGGACTCTGAACTCTCTTCTACTCGGGTTAAACGAAGTTACTAACTAACCCTAGGATCCCGTGACCACATTTGCTAAAAACAAAACTAACTTTAGGTTCTCGCGAGTACTTTCTCCCGGAGAGCCCCTCACTTCAGATGATCGTCTGCTAATCAGAAGATTTCGAAGATACTCTCTGATGTTCTCTCGAGACTTTGTGCCCATCACTTTTGCTATTCCTGACCACCGATAAATCCATATGGAAAACTACTTACACTTGCCATTCATACGATCATCCCCCATTGATCTTGTTATTACAAGATACCCCGAAGTTTTCTTTATTGTTCCGAGAATACCTTGTGCCTACTGCCTAGCAGTTCTTTGCCACATGAATACCCCTTGAAATAAATCCTCGCACTTGTCGAGTATCCGCCATCCCAGCTTGTTCATGAGTTTCACAAAAGTCTTCAAAATACTATTCGATCTTCCGAAAATCCTCTGGAGCCTTTGGCTCTTGAAATTCTGCTTGCTTGCATTATGGTTAATCCCATAAGTCTCGTAGTCATAATGACATTCCTTGTCATTATCATTTTGAGTCTGTTGACTCAATATGTTTGCGAATACCCGCAATCATCATTGATCCTTATAAATTACCTTTCTGGCTGAGCTGCCCTTCTTTTAACTGGAATTGGTTCTCGACCAATCCAATTGTCGTTGATTGTACCCTAAGGCTATTCGACTTATCCATCCCTAATCAGGGCATTGCTTCTGACCCCTTGAATTGGGAATCATAATTTCTTTGCATTTGACAATTGAGTTAGTCAGTTGTTTCGTAGTTTGATATCCTTGCACTCTTCTTCCTCTAGTTGAGTCTTCGATGCTCACGCCGATCCCTTGTGGACCACCAGATCCTTTGTTGGATTTTATCCGACAACGCCTTCATATTCAATAACCTTGTGAGCCTTTCCTCCGATACATAATGCCTTTGGTATATTGTATCCTCTCGCTTTCAACCATGCTCGCCTTCGAGCTTGAGTTAATTATTTCTAAAGATTCGGTATATGATTCCAAGAAGCCCTATGGGTTGAACTTATGCCTTCACTAAACCGTGTGGACCCGAAAGTTTTCACGAATCATACTCTTCTGGTGCTTCGCTAGATAAAATTTTCAACACTGCAACTTCATCGAACGTGAGGAGTGAATGAAAGGTTATGCATTGGAGAAGTGGGAGTCGACCTTGAACTTTATGTTCATGCCCATGGACGCGAGGTATATCCTATCATGGAAGCTTCTCTAATAATTACTATCTCCTTGATAACTAACATATGGTATTTATGAATTGATCCCTTGCAACCGTGGTTCCACCATGATTGTTCTTCTTTGATCTCATTTCTCGGACAAGTTAAAACAGTTGTCTTCTATGGATCAATACACCAGTCCAACCTTTACTTTGATCTTGTATCGAGTATTACCCCCCTGGTATCTCGAGATTATCATGGAACTGCATAACTTCTTATGAGTTCTTCATCAAGTGCTACCTTCCCATCGATTCCAATTTTTCACGGGCTCGAGTTATTAAACACTCAAAGACACCGATAACTGAACCGAGTCCGCACTCACGGTTCAACAACTCTTTAGTAAGCTTCGTAAGTACGAAGTTTGTACCCGACCACGCCATTCCTAGCCTGTTTGGCTATATCATTGTCGTGATGATTTTAACTGTGCTACCCGGTCCTTCTTCTCGAGCGCAATTTTCGATGATGAACTAACCTTACGCCGATCCTCATCGTCATATCATTTCGCCTTGAACAACAAGCTTGGTTTCGAGTTTGTGTCGCACCCTTGGTTCCAATAACCTTTCACTTCAACACTACTTTGACTTGTTGTCGCCGCCGATCGATTACATCTTCACGAACTCTCGCGACAAAGGTGTCGTGATCATCAACATTCGAGCTCATCCAGATACCAATCGAATCCATGATGAGAAATACCATCCTTGCCTTGATGAATTGTATTATCATCGACCACATTATTGCCTTCCGTTCAACACAAGTTGTTCGTGTTTTGTGTAAACCTTGGGATCCCTGCTACCCAGCAGTTGATCTTCCTTACCTCGGAAGTATTACCATCCTTTATGTCAAGAATGTTCTGAGATTTGTTCCACCTCTTGAGGATTCTTGACATAGAAATACTTCTCACCATCACCATTCTTTCTTGGTCCCCGTGTTAATACCATCAAGTGAACGGTGTTGTTTGAGTTCTGGACTTCTAGCAACCCTATTGCTTTGAAGTTAACGATCGAAAGTTCATTCTTAGGTTACTGATTATTGAATCACCCTTCTGACATTGGTCGTGCAACCCAACCCATATTTCGGCGCACCTTTCAACCAATGTTTAATTGTGTATGTTTTCCTCGAGCATACTTCCTTATATCATTTGAGTGACAAATGTTATCTCCTTGTTCACTTAATTGTGGAAATCCATCTTTGGGAATCTCGATGAATTACCGTTGAGTTCACCGACACCTCCTTGTCCTCTCCTTGGGTTAATGATGGACTCTTGTTAACGAAAATCACTTCATAGTTCATTTCCCCGAGAATCTTACAATGTCATCTCGTCAACTCGCGTGGCACCTTTTCTTCTCAGGTATCCTAAGTCTGAGGTATCCTGACACCAATCGGATCTGAAACTCGGTCAGCTATGATGGTTGGGACAACTTTCCAAGAGTTATGATGTTGATCCTTTGATGACCCGGTAGCATGATGTCATGCCTAGCACCCCCGGCTGGAGGACCTATCATTATAGTTTCCTTTCAGCAAGGTTATCCGTTCATCCATGAGGAAATTGTAAGACTTATTCTACCAGTTATTCCTGATGAATCCTGCGTGATTCCAAGTCTGATCTTCACCTGAAGACCATGTCAATGCTATCTCGAAGCATGTCTGTGATACTCTGATTTTCAACAAGAACATTCGAAGCCCAATGCTAAATGTTTCTTGCTCTATTATCCGAACACCGTTGTATGGGTAATGTCATGAAATTTCTCTCCCCTTACCTAAAGGGTTTTCTACATTATATCCTGTCATGGATATCATGCTCGACTTATCCTTGGGAAGGATATACCCCTGAAATATGTGTTTAACACATTTTTCCTTTCCATTGTTCTGTTTAACCTAATGATCACATTTTCCTTTCCATGGGTCTGTTTGACCCTTCTTGTGACCTATATAATCTAAGCAGTGATAATCCCCTGCTTAGGTAAGCACCTCGTTGTACCACTCTGTAAGTAAGACCCTATTACTATTGTTGATGACATTCCGGTAACCACCGATGGACGAGAACCTTGCCTATTGGTCCGCCTCGCTCAACGAAAGCAGAAAATGGTTCTCTTCGTCCCTCGCCTTTGGTACCTATGTTGTTGCCGACATGACCCTCGACTCTCCTCTGACATGCCTTGCTTACATGATCGTGCAGGATGTCAACAACCTTCTACTTTTAACCACATGGTGGGCCCATAACCCACAGGTCCCAGGATCGAAACCTGATTGTCCTGTACACCCCCGATTTCCAAAGTTATTCCTCGCACGTGGCCTCGTATGTAATTCATGGGCCACCGTCATAGTGATCTATTCTGTTATCGACGCGATATTTACTCTCGCTACTCAACCCCTTTCTCACTCTGGTTCAGGCTTCGAGCCGCTACCTACCCGCTTGAGCCTATTATGGTACTTTTCGTACCTTACTCTCGAGGTATTTCATATGTTCAACTCGAGATAATTTTATACTAATTCATGGGTTAACCCCAGATTGTTTCCCTTGAAAGCATTATGTCGTAGTGAGCTGCCCCTTACCTTTCGTAAGTACGATAGAGTTCCCGAAGAAATGATGACCAGTTTATCATGATGCATCGGAATAAAGGATTGAAGACATCAACGAATGGGATTAACTTCTTCGAGAAGATCCGTTAGATTATCTTAACCAGACCTTTCCCCTTGTTCCCTCTTAAATCTCGGACGAGATTTCTTGTAGTGGAGGAGATTTGTAACACCCGAGAATCTTGCAACAAGAATATCCCCTAATGGTGTCCATGGCATCATGGTTACTATGCAGCTTGCCACTGTCCAAAATCCAAAGCCATTTTCAAATTTGAAATAGAGTCAAATAAATTGTTTCTTTGAGCAGTAAAACTAAAATGTTCATCATCTAGCAAATATTCCAAAACAAATGCTGTTAAGGAAAACAACATCATCTTCAACACATATGGGTCTCGAAAGATTTAAAAAAGTTGCCAAAACGACACTTTAAATGCCCTATTCTTTTCAAAATAAAATCAAATGAATTCCAAACTTGCCCAAACTTTTCGTGGAAGTGTCTAAAATTACCAGGAATTTAATGGCACCCTTCCCAAGTTTTTCCCGAGTCAATAGACTGCCCAAATAATTCATTCCCTCTCTTTGTTATTAAATAAAAAGAGAATCAAGGCAGCCCACTACGCACATGGGCCATGAGTGCACAGTGTGCTGGCCCGGTCCACCTCCCATCTCCATCTTCCTCTGTTCACAGAAGCCCCCGTGGACGCCGGGCACACGTCCATGGCGCCGATGGCCACGGGGCAACCATCTGCCGATGCCCCGAGAGGATAAGAGACCCCTCCTCGCCCTGGAACAAACCCTAGACGCCCCCTCCATTTTCCCCTCTCCGCGCCGTCTCCTTCCCCACCACGTGCGGCCAACACCATCGTCGTCGCGCATGCGTCGATCCCGCGGCCACCGGCGTCCCCGAGCCCGGCAACCGAGCCTGGGAGTTGCGCCGTACCCCGCTTCACCGTCCTCGTCCATCAATTGGAGTCGGGGAGGTCGGCGACGTCGGCATCGCCCTCTTCCCCTTCTCGGTGGTCACCGGCGATCACCGGAGCCTCATGCCTCCCTCTCAAGGCTCCCGAACCCCGAGAGGCCTCCGTGTGCCTGCCCTGTGAGCTCCGCCTTCCTCTCCCTCTCTCTCGTGCTCTTCCTCAGGCCAGAAGCTAGCTCGCCTCAAGCCGAGCTCCGCCGTCCGCCATTGCCGTCGTAGGGCTCGCCACCGAGCTCCTCCGCTCGAGCTAGTAGCTCTGAGGAGCTCCTGGAGCGCCATAGACCTCGCCTAGCCCTTTACCTCGCTCACACGCGCTCTGTAGCGCCGATCCCGAACTCCGCCTGAACGCGCCGCCCGCCGCCGTCGATGTAGCGCTCCACTCCGGCCGATTTAGCCCACGGGACCGCCGTAGATCGATGCGGCGTCGGACGCCCGATCGAACGCACTAGGCCACACCTCTCTCGCGCCTGCTGGTTCCGCCAACTCCGGCGCGGATCCGCCGCGGATGGCCTCGCCGGCGTTGTTCGGTCTTGGCGCCGACTCGCACCGGCAGGCCCGCCTGGTCGTCGCGTGCAGGTTCACGACCTCGCTGATCGCTTTGGCTAGTCAACGGTGCTGACTGGGCAACCCCAGTCGCCGATAGGTGGCCCCCCATGATTAATTAAACTAATTTAATTTTAAACTAATCTGCTAATTACTTTAGTGGCTGACAGATGGGGCCCATCTGCTAATTGACCTAATTAGTTGAATTTAACTCCCTGGTTAACCCACTCTCTATGACATGTGGGACCCAGCTATCGTGTTTGACCTGAGTTAGCTGGGTTGATCGCCGACGCCATGATGACGCTCATGCTGATGCAATAACCCCCATTTTAGATTTAATATTAATTTCAGAATATTGTTTAAACTTCGGAAATTCGTAGGAAATAATCCGTAACTCGGATGAAAATGTTTTCTATATGAAAGTTGCTCAGAAAAATCCGACGAATCCGGATACGCAGTCCGTTCGTCCGCCACACACCCCTAACCTATCGAACCTGCAAACTTTCCTCTCCGGTTCAACTGTCTGACAGACGTCCGGAACCGGGAAAACTTTCCTGATGTTTCCCCTTCGCCAAGATCGCTTAGCGCCATGCTAGAACACGACTAGCTCGCTCATTGTCCCGTTATGCACTTGCTCGCTATGTATTTACTGTTTCTTCCCCTCTTCCTCCAGTAGACCCCGAGACCGATGTCGATGTCCTGTGATCGACTACGTCATCGACGACCCTCCTTCTTGTCTGAGCAACCAGGCAAGCCCCCCTTTGATCACCAGATATCGCCTACTCTTCTCTATACTGCTTGCATTAGAGTAGTGTAGCATGTTACTGCTTTCAGTTAATCCTATACTGCTGCATAGCCTGTCCTTGCTACTCATCAGTGTTACCTTTTACCGCTATCCTCTCGCTTAGTATAGGATGCTAGTGTTTCATCTGTGGCCCTACATCCTTGTCCGTCTGCCGTGCTATACTATCGGGCCGTGATCACTCGGGAGGTGATCACGGGTATATACTATATACTTTACACTATTACATTACCTGTGGTACTGTTCGGAGATGGGGGCTGAAAGGACGGGTGGCTCCATCCCGGTAGAGGTGGGCCTGGGTTCCCGACGGCCCCCGACTGTTACTTTGTGGCGGAGCGGCAGGGCAGGTTGAGACCGCCTAGGAGAGAGGTGGGCCTGGCCTGTTCGGGCGCTCATGTTACTTAACACGCTTAACGAGGTCTTGGTATTTGATCTGAGTTGGCTCTGAGCTTATACGCACTAACCATCTACGCGGGAGTAGTTATGGGTATCCCGGCGTCGTGGTATCACCGGCACTTCAGACGTCGTGACGGGCGAGCGCCTTGGCCGGATTGGACTGAACGCTGTTAGGCTAGGTCTGCTTCGGCCACAGACGCAACGTCAGGTGTGCTTTCGTGGCGATGGGCCTGCACCCTGCGCTTAGGTTTAGACCGGCGTGTTGGCCTCTCTGTTGTGCCTAGGTGGGGCTGCGGCGTGTTGATCTTCCGCGCCGGGCATGACCCCGGAAAGTGTGTCCGCCAAATGGGATCAAGCGTCTTTGGGTAAGATGGTGCACCCTGCAGGAAGTTAATCTATTCGGATAGCCGTGATCTTGATAACAGGACGACTTGGAGTTGTACCTTGAGCTTATGACAACTAGAACCGGATACTTGATAAAACACACCCTTCCAAGTGCCGATATAACCGTGGTCGCTCTCGCTCGGGGATATGAGCAGGGGATTGCCGGGTAGGATTATTGCTATATGATGTTACTTGGAGGACTTCAGATCGTCCCCTCCTACCTGTTGCAAGACAGGTGTCCGGAAGCGTAGTCTTCGTTAAGACTAGCTACCCCCCCTCTTATTCTGGCATTCTGCAGTTCAGTCCATTGATATGGCCTTTACACATATATCCATGCATATGTAGTGTAGCTCCTTGCTTGCGAGTACTTTGGATGAGTACTCACGGTTGCCTTGTTCCCCTTTTCCCCTACCTCTACTCGATTGCTGCAACTGCACGATGGAGCCCAGAGTCGACGCCACCGCCTATGACGACTACTACTCGGAGGTGCCTACTACTACGTGCAGCCCGGCCGACGACGACCAGGAGTGACCTAGGAGGATCCTGCAGGAGGCCTGCTCCTCTTCGATCTGATCCCGGTTTGTGCTAGCCATCTTATGGCACCTTGTTTAACTTATGTCTCGTACTCAGATATTGTTGCTTCCGCTGACTCGTCTATGATCGAGCACTTGTATTCGAGCCCTCGAGGCCCCTGGCTTGTATTATGATGCTTGTATGACTTATTTTTATTTGTAGAGTTGTGTTGTGATATCTTCCCGTGAGTCCCTGATCTTGATCGTACACATTTGCGTGCATGATTAGTGTACGATTGAATCGGGGGCGTCACATTGGGCCTCCAAGTGCAGAGGTTTGTAGGACAGTAGCAAATTTCCCTCAAGTGGATGACCTAAGGCTTATCAATCCGTGGGAGGCGTAGGATGAAGATGGTCTCTCTCAAACAACCCTGCAACCAAATAACAAAGAGTCTCTTGTATCCCCAACACACCCAATACAATGGTAAATTGTATAGGTGCACTAGTTCGGCGTAGAGATGGTGATACAAGTGCAATATGGATGGTAGATATAGGTTTTTGTAATCTGAAAATATAAAAACAGCAAGGTAACAAGCGGTAAAAGTGAGCGTAAACGGTATTGCAATGCTAGGAAACAAGGCCTAGGGTTCATACTTTCACTAGTGCAAGTTCTCTCAACAATAATAACATAATTGGATCGTATAACTATCCCTCAACATGCAACAAAGAGTCACTCCAAAGTCACTAATAGTGGAGAACAAACGAAGAGATTATGGTAGGGTACGAAACCACCTCAAAGTTATTCTTTCCAATCAATCCGTTGGGCTATTCTTATAAGTGTCACAAACAGCCCTAGAGTTCGTACTAGAATAACACCTTAAGACACAAATCAACCAAGACCCTAATGTCACCTAGATACTCCAATGTCACCTCAAGTATCCGTGGGTATGATTATACGATATGCATCACACAATCTCAGATTCATCTATTCAACCAACACATAGAACCTCAAAGAGTGCCCCAAAGTTTCTACCGGAGAATCAAGACGAAAATGTGTGCCAACCCCTATGCATAGGTTCATGGGCGGAACCCGCAAGTTGATCACCAAAACATACATCAAGTGAATCACGTGATATCCCATTGTCACCACAGATACGCACGGCAAGACATACATCAAGTGTTCTCAAATCATAAAAGACTCAATCCGATAAGATAACATCAAAGGGAAAACTCAATCCATTACAAGAGAGTAGAGGGGGAGAAACATCATAAGATCCAACTATAATAGCAAAGCTCGCGATACATCAAGATCGTGCCAAATCAAGAACACGAGAGAGAGATCAAACACATAGCTACTGGTACATACCCTCAGCCTCGAGGATGAACTACTCCCTCTCGTCATGGAGAGCGTCGGGATGATGAAGATGGCCACGGTGAGGATCCCCCCCGCAAGGTGCTTGAACAGGTCCCGATTGGTTTTTGTATACTGAGAGGCTTGCAGCGGCGGAACTCCCGTTCTCTGTTGTTCCCCGATCGTTTTACGGTATATGGATATATATAGGCGGAAGAAATACGTCAGGGGAGCCACGAGGGTGGAGGGCGCGCCCAGGGGGGGTGGGCGCGCCCCCTGCCTCGTGCCTCCCTCGTTGCTTTCCTGACATGCACTCCAAGTCTCCTGGGTTGCTTTCTTTCCAAAAATAAGTCCTCCAGAAGGTTTCATTCCATTTCGACTCTGTTTGATATTCCTTTTCTTCAAAACACTGAAACAAGGGAAAAAACAGGAACTTGCACTGGGCTCTGGGTCAATAGGTTAGTCCCAAAAATAATATAAAAGTGCATAGTAAAGCCCATAAAACATCCAAGATGGATAATATAATAGCATGAATACTTCATAAATTATAGATACGTTGGAGACGTATCAAGCTGCACGGCGCCAAGATGAGGAGAAGATATCCACGATGACTCTCAAACTGGAGAATGCTACCGGCCGCTGTGAATTTCTGGAGAAGGAGAGTAAAGCCTTAACGGCTGATCTGGACAAGGCCTTACAAGAGGCGAGAGAAGCGCGGTCGGAATCCAGAGCAGCTTAACCAAGTATGGAGTTCTCCGGACAAGTTCTTGGACTTGCCGAAGAGTTCTGCCAATGCGGCGCAGTATTACCAAGCGCGAGATGGATATGCAACGGAGAAGCTTTTTTGGTCGCAGTTTGGCGCATCAAAGCGCCCTCTGTTGCTCAATGAACAGATGTCCCAATGGGCCGAACTTCATAGGATATCCGGCGCTGCCATGAAGGATGTCATAATCCGGTTGTGGCCAACCGAGCCTATTCCGAATAGCTATTTCGGTTTGGTGCAGAGGCTTGTTGATGCGGTGCCGCGTATCGATGTTGTGAAGCGGTCACCATGCATTGAGGGTGCACAGATGGCTTTTGCCCGAGTCAAAACATTCTGGGGGAAGATGAAGGCCATCGATGTTGCGACGAAGAGTCCACCCAAAGGCAAGGACCACCCGGAACCGGAGCATTATTTTGGAGACGTCCTAGAGGCCGCCCTCTTGATAGAGGGTCAGTGCTCGAAAGACATAATGTTTGAGTGAGGTGTATGAAAATTGTAAAAGACAATTTTATAGTTAATCTATTTTTATGTTTTGCTCGAAAGCTTGAATTCCTCGCGTGCGTCCGTTTTAATATAATCTGAAAGTTTTGCAGTCGTCGGCTTCAGCCCCCTCGTAGGAAGTACGGGGGTGTTCGGAAAAGCATTTAATCACTATTTATCCAACGTCTTGGTCCATGAAGGAGGTGATAATGCGGCGAACCAGGCAATCGGACTATAAGGCGTTAACACTTTCACTTAGCCATAGGAGTTTTATGATGGGGCTACGACATAGCCCCTGGTATGTATGTGGCGTATGGTGCCTTACATATTTGATCTAAAAAAGATCCCTCGTGTGACACGGAGAATCGCTAAAGATTCCAATAAGTCGTCAAGTGGTTGACCAGCTCTCGCCGCATCATGACAGTCAGTTGTTGGCTTTCTCTACTGAGGTACTTGACCAGATGAATCGGAAGCACAATCGCAGTAGTTCTCCCTTTACTACCCTAGCCGATAGAGCGGAACGTAGGGTAGCAAGCACAGGAGCCGGGCAACCCAACTATTGACCCAAGACAATGATTCGGAGCTCATGCATATAAGGCCAAACTTGCGACGCCGAAGTGCGCTGTAGAGCTGTTCGGGCTTTTGCTGGCAACTCATTTGTTCCCATACCGAGCCCCTGGCAGGTTATGCCAAGGTATATCTGTGAAACAACCATGGGAGTCGTATTCAGTGGCAAGACAACACGGATGATTAGTTCGTACTGTTTACTGGGAACTGAGCGATATGCCAATGATTACTTATGATATATATAAAAGCCATCCTCCCGGCTATTTGACATGCTCGGGGTCCAAGGCGGAGGAACAAGCATAGTACAGGCTCAAAAAATAGAGATTGCGGTCTACAAAAAGTTATTTTGGACCTCCTGTCGTACGTCTGCGCCGCCAGTCCTCGGTGGGGGGAATCCTTGATGGAAATAGCCCCTTAGGTGAGTGTAAGGATCCGGACTCCGATAGAGCCAGTTTCAGATGTTTATCCTGTTCGTCATCTGTTTTTAAAGGATAGTGAAGGAAGAAATAAAAAGAAAATAAATAAAAAAATGTTACTGGAATGCTTGCAGGCTTGTCCGTATTGTGCTTCCGCCAATGCCCATGGTATCTTGAGTGCGTAATGATGTATGCGCGGTACAAATTTTGCAGGTGTGCGGAGTGGGCGGCGGAAGCCGGGTTGCTATTTCCGCTCCGGGAGTGGTCAATCCACGGGTGAGATTTGCTGCTGACCCCCGGTATTTTGTTTATGAATGCCTCCGTCGTCCCTGTCGCCTGGCGGCCTCCTCCCCTTGTGTTCGGCGTTGAGCTTGCCGGCATGTTTAAAGACCCAGCAGTTTCTGTTGGTATGATTAGCTGGTTTATCGGGGTGGCCATGAATCTGGCAGGGTCGGTCTAATATCATGTCTAGGTTGGATGGTTCGTCTCGATTTGCCTTGAATGGCTTCTTCCATTGACCAGGATTAGGGTTGCTGAATCCGGCGTTGATCGCTGTGTCGCATGACCTTTCATTATCATTACGACTGTTGTGTTTGGTTCGTCGTGGCTTGCCATTGCCATCTCGGATGTCGGAAGTGTCCGGGTCGCTGGCAATGTTGCTTCTACGAGCGAGCCAGCTGTCTTCTCCCGCGCAAAAGCGGGTCATTAGAGCACTAAGGGCTGTCATGGATTTAGGTCCTTCTTGTCCGAGGTGGCGTGCTAGCCATTCGTCCCGGACGCTGTGTTTGAAGGCTGCAAGGGCTTCTGCGTTCGGACAGTCGACGATTTGGTTCTTTTTAACTAAGAACCGAGTCCAGAGCTTCCTGGCTGACTCTCCGGGCTGCTGGACAATGTGGCTTAGGTCATCGGCATCTGGCAGCCGGACATATGTTCCTTGGAAGTTGTTGAGGAAGGCTTCTTCCAAGTCTTCCCAGCTGCCTATGGAATTTTCAGGCATGCTGTTTAGCCAATGCCGAGCTGGCCCTTTTAGCTTTAGTGGGAGGTATTTAATGGCGTGAAGGTCGTCTCCACGCGCCATGTGGATATGTAGGATAAAATCTTCTATCCATACCGCAGGATCGTTTGTTCCGTCGTATGATTCAATATTGACGGGTTTGAATCCTTCAGGGAAGTCATGATCCATTACTTTATCAGTGAAGCAAAGAGGGTGTGCGGCGCCTCTATGTTGGGCCACACTGCGACATAACTCCGAAGGAGCCCACTTGCGGTTTTTGGCTCGGGCGTGGCGAGGTATGTCATGTCCGAATAGGTAGCCCCTGTCGCGTGTCGAGGCATGCCCTCGCGATCCATAGATTGATCTTGCGTGTCCTGCTCTACTATCCGAGTCCCGTCGGAGGTCGTCTGTATGGGCATGAGCTGTGTTATTCCTGCCTTTACGGTGAGGTGGGGCGGTCTGGTGTTCGGCTTGAGTTGCCTCTTTATCCGGACAGAGTTGTCGACGATCTGTCGCATTATGTGATGATGGTATGGGCTCCAACGCCTCGTCGTCGAACTGAGGTAGCAATCTATACTTCGGGTAGCTCTTGGCTGGGCCACTAAGGCTGTATTCTTCGGCGGCCAGGACTTCGGTCCATCTATCGTTGAGTAGGTCTTGGTCAGCTTGAAGCTGCTGCTGCTTCTTTTTCAGGCTCCTTGCGGTGGCTATTAGCCTGCGCTTGAAGCGCTCCTGCTCGAGGGGTTCTTCGGGTACGATGAAGTCGTTGTTGCTGAGGCTTACCTCATCTTCGGAGAGCGGAAGGTATTTGTCGTCATTCGAATTGTCGCTGGGTAGGGCCTGTTCATCGGGGCTGGCTTGCCCGTTTTCTTGTTCCTCCTGATTGGATCTTGTTCCAACAGGGTCTTCATTGTTTTTGGCGTCGTCTGGAGTACTATTTTCTCTAGTGCCAGCGTTGCTGCGATGTGACTTAGAGCAGCGTTCCGGGTGCCGGTACTTAGATTGTGTCTCAGGAGGTTTGTTCTTGACTGGATCTTCTTTGTCATCATCGCTAGCTTTTTTACGTGTATCAACCATGTACACGTCATACGAAGAGGTGGCGTCCCACGTCCCGTGAATGGCGGGTCTTGGCCTTGCTCCTTGTCGGCATCGTCATTTATACCGTCGATGTCTTCGGAGCCATAATCAAGCATGTCGGTTGAGTCCTCGACAGTGGCTACGAAGTGGGTGGCGGGTGGGAAGTGAAGTTCTCCATTGTTAGCTTCTAGCTCGAACCGGACATAGTTCGGTTGTAAGTCCTCCGCCAGGGAGAGACTTTTTAATGAATTTAGAACCTCGCCTAAGGGCGAGTGTTGGAAGATATCTGCAGCGCTGAACTCGAAGATCGATAACCGATCCAGCTCTGCGCCTGCGGACGTGCGTAGTTCGGAACTTATAGCCGGAAGCGAGTCCGGAATTCCGTTGGCACAAACATTGCGCGGTGCTAGGTCCGTGTGCGACTCCGACACCGCGGATTCTGTGGTTTCGGATGGTGCGATCTGCTCTGAGCCTAAGGCCGTAGCAGTTATAGGAACCATCTCCTGCATATGGTCCGATGACAGATTTAAGTCATGTCCATCGGAGCGAGGGGGAGTGATCGTCGCGGTCTCGAATCCGTTGAAGATCAAGTCTACACGGATATCTGTGGCGTAGTTCAAGCTTACGAATCTGACCTGGTGGCCAGGGGCGTAGCTATCGACCTGCTCCAGATGGCCAAGCGAGTTGGCCCGCAGTATGAAGCCGCCGAATACGAAGATCTGCCCGGGGTGGAAGGTTTCTCCTTGGATAGCGTCACTATTGACGATTGAAGGGGCCATCGAACCTTTCGTCGACGGCACAGTGAAACTCTCAATGAAAGCACCAATGTCGGTGTCAAAACCGGCGGATCTCGGCTAGGGGGTCCTGAACTGTGCATCTAGGATCGGTGGTAACAGGAGACAGGGGACACGATGTTTAGCCAGGTTCGGGCCCTCTCTATGGAGGTAATACCCTACTTCCTGCTTGATTGATCTTGATGAATATGAGTATTACAAGAGTTGATCTACCACGAGATCGTAATGGCTAAACCCTAGAGGCCTAGCCTGTATGACTATGGTAATGAGTATATGCTTTCCGGACTAACCCCTCCGGTTTATATAGACACCAGGAGGATCTAGGGTTTACATAGAGTCGGTTACCTAAGAAGGAATCTTCATAGTCGGTCGCCAAGCTTGCCTTCCACGCCAAGGAGAGTCCAATCGGGACACGAGTATAGTCTTCGGCCTTCATGTCTTCACAGCCCATCAGTCCGGCCCATGGATAACAGGCCGGACGCCCGAGGACCCCTTAGTCCAGGACTCCCTCACCCCTGTCCATAGCTAGTTCTTTGGTGATACTCCAATCCTTCAGATCTCTTTCTACGAACTCCTCCCATGTAAAGTTCAATCTACCTTGACCTTTCTTGACATTCTCTGCGCGCTTTAGCCGTCCGCTATGTACTGGAGCTTCTGGAAGCCTGCGCTGAATATGCCCAAATCATCTCAGACGATGTTGAACAAGCTTTTCTTTAATTGTTGTTACCCCAACTCTATCTCGACTAATATTAAAAAAACTAATAAAATAAAATTCTTGAATATTTCTAAAATTAGCAAAAAATAATTCTTGAACATTTCTTCAATTTGCGAGCAAATTCTAAAACACTTGAATATGATAAATTTGTGTGAACATTTTTCAAGCCTATGAAAATATTTAGAATTGATGAAAAAAAAAATCAAAATTCGTGAACACTTTTTGAATTCCTTAGCATTTTCAAATTTGAACATTTTTCAAATTTTTGAACATTTTTTAACTTCATGAACAAATTTTCTAATTCATGAGTATTTTTTGAATTCAAGAACATTTTTTCGAATTTCATACATCTAAACATTTTTTGAGTGCAATGGATTTTTTGGAAAAAATCATGAAGTTTTAAAAAATTATGATTTTTTCAACTTTGTTAATATTTCTAATTTAATTAAAAATCTTATCGAAATAAAGAACAAAGTGATGAAAATGGATAAAAATATGGACGCTCGTTGGTCGGTGCTTGGGCAGTCACTTATCAGTCGGCCAGGTCCAAATACGCGACGGTTGGCTGGAGCGGGAGACACGCACAAAAGCGACACTTGCCTTCCCGCTCGCTGGGAGCAATACATAGCACTGCCCGCGCTAATGATCGATCATGTGTATTCACTGCCCTTGATAAATTATATGTACCGTGCATTGCTATTTGATGCTCTCTCCGTCAAATACGTGTGCTGACACATAGGCGTGCGCTTTAGTGGGCCCGCCCATGTAGCAACATACCATAGCGAGTTTTAGCTATGTGTCTTTTTGTTTCCCTTGTTTTTTATTTTTATTAAAAATATTACATTTTTTATTTTGAAACCTTTTTTTAGATTTTTTGAAAGTTTATAGTATTTAAAAATTATGAAAAATCAAATGGAGAAAATTAGCATTTTCATATATTCTTTTTTTAAAATTAAAAAAAAGGCAAAAACTGAACTGAAACCTTCTAGATGGTTCCAAAATCAGTAAAAAAGCTGTAGCAGAAAAGTTAGAAAAACCAGAATCCTTGTATGGCTATAAATAGGCTGGCCCACCTAACCGCTCGCTTCACTCCTCTGTGCAAATGGCCAACACTTTTGACTTAATATGGGTCAAATTGGAAATATACGTGCACTCTCTACGCTCAACTTGTTAGCTTGGTTATATCTAAAAAATTGTGTTTTTTCTTTGCTCGACTGTGTTCCATTTATTTATGCTGCTTTTTACCTCGATGTATTAATAAAAAAAATTGCGGGTGCGATGTATTGATAATTGAATCGCTATATAGCTAAATAGCCGGCCCATCCGAGCCCTCGCTTCGCTCCTTTGTGTGAAAGGCTGGCGCTTTGACGCAATGTGCGGCAAACAGGAAATGCATTGTCCACTATACCCATTTTTTTTGTCGGTGCACTATACGGCTCGACTTGTTAGCCTAGTTATATCTAAAATAATTGTATGTGTTTTTGCTTTGCTCAATTGTGTTCCATTTATTTATTCTGCTTTTTGGCTCAATCTATTGATTCAATTGAAAAGAGTTGTTACATTGATAAAAAAATACACCTGCAAAAATCAGTGACTATAGTTCGATCACTACACAAACTCCGGCACATATCGCTGAGAAAACATCTCCGCAAAAGTCAGCGTCGCGTGATGTCCTCAATCCAGCAACTCCGGCTTCACCGCAACCGACCACGATCAAGCTTGATCATCATGGTTAGCTTGATTTATTTACTTTTGACGGGATGGTTAGCTTGATTTGATGGCTAGAAAAAGGTTCCATGATGCATACATGGATGATTCGGAAATCAAAGTGATCGAGACTTGGCCGTTGGAGCCGTCCTGTCCAAGTCCGAACACGCATCATGTGCCACGACCTAGCTAGAATGCTCCCCTGAGTACGTGGTAGTTTGCGTACGACTGGATGCTCCTTGAGTTATTTTCTAGTGAGAACTGGATGATGCTTGCTTGATTCATCAGTCTGAACTCAACCAGATCCGGCATCAGTTCAGTGCTTCTGCTTCAACTTCAACAACAACTCCAGAGCCCAGGCTCCAGTAATACTACTACTATTTGATCGGTGTGTACATATGATGATGCCTCATGACCACGATAGTTTATAGTACACTTATTGATTAATTATTAGTCGAACGGCTGCTTTCACCACATGAAAATATCTCCTTATCCCGTCAATTCTTAGCTAATTATATACTCCATAACTTCCTATCTCTAACACGTGTTGCTTTCATCTTTCTCTTTGCATTTTCTCCTTGTGCCACGACACATCTCTATGTAGAAAACATTGAGTAGGATAATAAGAACTTTAAAAGCTGAGAGGAAGAACATTCTACTCCCTCCGTCCCGAAATACTTGTCCGAGGAATGGATGTATTTAGACGTATTTTAGTTTTAGATACATTCATTTTTATGCATTTCTTCGACGAGTATTTTCGGACGGAGGGAGTACGTGTGAAGTGGACGGCTTCTCCTTCTCTTCTCTGGGTTCAGGGGACTTTCTGTTCAAATTAGCGATGTCGTCAACACAATATTGAATATTCCATCGTATACAATCCAACTAGCGCAACAACTTTGTTGCCTCTGCATCAGGTGATGCATGGTGGCCATTGCCTCAGTGTTGTCGGAGAGCTGAAATGTTCTAGCTTTCGCCTCTTTTGGATTTTTTTATTATTGATTGCCTAACATATCGAGAAATAATGAGTTCATCTGTGATTCTACCTTTGCACTCCTTCGTCGCTGGCTAACACATTACCCTCGTAAAGCCTAGACCAAAGATGGCTAATAGCCTAGCCTGACTCATCGGGTAGGGAATCCCATCCGCAGTGAAGCCAGTAAGCAAGCCCTAATATCATACCAAGTGTTAGGGCATCTCCACCGCGCTCCTGGAAGGCCTCGCCGAGGCGTTTTTTCGGCCGCGCTTAAAAACGCCCGATCGTGTCCCAGAGCCCGATTTTACCGGCTTGGGCGAAAACAGCGTCGGCGGACCCAGCCCGAACCAGCCTTGGGGGCGCCGGGCGCCGGGCGAACTGTTTTAGGCGAAAAAGCAGCGGGCCCGCCGCGTCGATGACACGGCTCTCTTCTCGGCCCTTCGTCGTCCTCATCGCCTCGTTTCCGCGGCGAATCAATGCCAAAGCTGCCGCGCCGGTCAGCTGCATCATTGATGCCTCACGGCGGCGCAGATGAAGACCGGACGACGCGTCCCTCGCCTCCCTCGCCGCCAGCGTACACACGGTGGCACGCGCGCTAAACCTATATATGACGCGCCCGGCGCTTTCGGCGACTCACACTCTCCGTCGTCGTCGTTCCTCCCTCTCCTCTCCTCTCTTCGCCGTCTCAAGTTCACACCCATGGCTGCGCTTCCCGAGCGGCGGCGGCGGCAACGGCCGCCGCCGTCGTCTTCATGAAGACGAGGCTCGCCTCCTACGAGGCCGAGTACCGGTCCCGCCGGACATGCGGGTGCCGGGCGTGGAGGATCAGCGCGGGCGGCGGCGTGCGGTGCCCCGGTACCAGCGGCGGCGCGCGCGACGTGCGGAGATCGCCGCATCCGCTCGAACCTGCCACGTCGGCGAGGAGGGCCACGGTATGTCCCCGACAGCCGCTCTGGGACCCTTACTTCCGCCGCCCGTCCGCCCGGCAGCTCGAGGCCACCAACGGCGTCGTGCCCTCCGGCGAGCTCAACGCCGCCGGCGGCGTCGGTGGTGGGGCGTGCGGCGCCGTTGAGGCCGTCTCGAGTACATCGAGGCGGCAACACGCCGCGCCTCAGTACCCCCTCCCCCCTTCCTTCTCACGCCGCGGGAAGCTCACAGACCCGAGCGCGCATGGCACCGGGGTCCTCCTCTTCGTCCGGCTCTCGCCTCGCCTCCGCCCGTCAGCCGGAGCCCTGAGGCACGCCGGTCGGCCACAGCACCGCAGCTCCGGCGTCCGCGACGGCATAAACGCCTCTGCACCCACCGGCCGCTTGTCCTCGTCGAGCCCAAGCGGAGCCCGCTTCCCATGAGTACGAGGAGATAGCCCGTGCGGCTTCTCCGAGAGGGCGCCATGCGGTGGGCGCGGGGCGACTACCTCCTCATGCGAGATGGTCCGGCAGCGCTTTCCTCGAGGAGATCGCCGCCCATAGCGTGGCGCGAGGACGAACTGCACGCGTCGTGGTCCTCGACAATGACGACGACGACGACGACAACGCCCGGACCGTCCAACCCGCCGCGCCAACCGGGAGGATGCAGCAGGACGGCGGAGGCGTGGCGAAGCGGCGGCGACGGCGACGACGGACGGCGGTGACTACACGCTGTTCTACAGCCTCCTCGGCATGTAGAACCGCGTGGGCAGCAACGGCGGGCGGCGAGGGAGACGGCGGGGGTAGCCCGCGGTAGTTTTTTTCTTTTTCTGTAAAATATATTTAAGTTTGAACGAACTCGCCGATGTTTACGTTAAATTTGAGTCGTTTTTGCGCCGTATTTGACTTTTTTGACTAACCGTGGGCGTCGCGACGAGGCATCACGCCCAAATCTTGTGATTTAAGCGCCAGTCGCCTGTGGCGATTTTTGCCCTCCCGGGGCCAACGACTGGAGACGCCCTTATGTACATGAGTCTCATCAGACATGCTATGGCTGGAGTAGACGGATTTATTGTTGCTCTTTATTAGAGTTGTTATTGCTCTTTTTATGGGTGCTTTGCTTATTTATATCTCGACAAGTGCTATGCACGTGAGTCTCAATTGCTAGTTGCCAGTTTGATGATGTCCGGCCCGCTGGCTATTCGTATATACAGTCGCTAGTAGTTTGCTATTGATATGTGATATATAGCCACGATCAGACTAGACGGAATCAGGCGTACTTTGTTGCAGATCTACACCGTAGTACTCCCTTCATTCCAAAATTCTTGTTTTAAATTTTGTCTAAATACAAATGTATCAAGTCACATTCTAGTATTAGGTACGTCTGTATCTATACAAATGTAAGATAAGAATTTTAGGACAGAGGGAGTACGTCGCAGTTAGAAATATACTCCTATATAGTCCGCCTCAATTTCCTCCAGAGTAAACACAATTAATCAGTGTAAAGGACACTTCAACAGCTGTAGATGGAACCAAACAATCGTTCTGCGTTGACGGAGGTAAAACTAAGTAGCAATGTTTCTCAGAAGGATTAAAATTTTGTAATGTTCGAAAGGGCAGCTGTTGCCCACGTACGCAAGAGAAGCTGTTGAAGGAAGAAAAGTAAAGTCAAGGTTCCAACAAAAGACTGAGCTGGTTGGAGGTTGGGGCTGGCAAGCAGGCCCTTTGTAAGTCAATGTTGAGTATTTAACCAAAAACTACCACATTTCACGGATACGTGACAGAAAACTACCACTTTACGATTTTATGCCGAAAACTATCACTTTTATCCTAATCCGTGGCAAAAAACTACCAAGTCTCGAAACCGGTCGCTTCGCCCGCGCTAAGCACCAAACTGACCAGCCGGTCCCACGTTTCAGGTGCCACGGTGGCCAACCGATGCCCGCCGTGCATTAACCGCGCGTCCGCGGTCGAAAACGGTGGTTGTCGGTTTGCGTTCAATGCACCAAAACGTTGCATTGAACGCAAACCGACAACCGCCGTTTCCGACCGCGGACGCGCCGTTAACTGTCGTTAACGCGCGGCGGGCGTCGGTTGGCCACCATGGCACCCGAAACATGGAACCGGCTGGTCAGTTTGATGCTTAGTGCGGGCGAAGCGACCGGTTTCGAGACTTGGTAATTTTTTGCCACGTATTAGGACAAAAGTGGTAGTTTTCCGTACAAAATCGTAAAGCGGTAGTTTTCTGTCACGTTTTTGTGAAATGTGGTTGTTTTTGGTTAAATACCCGTCAATGTTTGATCGATGCCTACTGTATACCTTAACTAGCTAGAAGCTAGTGGTACCTAGCCAGCTAACTTGTGTCTATAGTTGTGGAACATGGAACACCATTTTGATTTTACAATGCTTGGGACGAACCCCCTCCGTTCACAAATATAAAATATTTTTGATATTGCAATATGGAACTTTTTTTTTGAAGTTCAAACCTTTACTTATTCAAATCTCCCCATAGGGGATTTCGTCTGAAATTACATGCAAAATAAGGTCTGGTGGCATAAGTGGCCACTCCATGCACAGGTTATTCGAAACAGCTTCCCTAGCTAAATTGTGAGCAGCCCGATTAGCTTCTCTTCGCACCCATGCAATCTTTCACTCCTCTCTTGCCTCCATTATCCTCTTGATCTCCTCCACGATCGGCCCTAGGGGGAACAGATCCTTCGCTTTGCTTGCAAGCTTGCATACAGCCTCTTTGCAGTCAGACTCAATATACAGTCGTGTAATGTTGTGAGCTTCCGCTAAGATAGCAGCTCGACGGCACGCTTGGAGTTCAACTTGCAGAGGATCATTACACCTCGGTAGAAAGTGGCTAGCACTTGTAATATACGCCCTGTCATGGTTCCTGAGAACTACACCAGTTCCTCCTTCTCCCGTTTTCGCGGTCGCACCGTCAACATTGGCCTTGATCCATCCCTCCTTCGGCGGTTTCCACTTTTCCGTCGTCCTTATTGGTCCAGGTTTGCTCCTGCGTCCATGGATGGACTGCCATTCCACCATCAGATTAAAAACACGCCTCGCTATTGCATCCGCGTCCTCCAGCCGCTGCCCATCACGAGTATTATTCCTTGCTAGCCAGAGAGCATAAACTCCCTGAACCATGACAACTCGTTCATCATCCGTAGCTTCAGCGAACCATGTCATGAGCCATCGCGACAACGCACCCTGAGGGCTACACGTCTCCGGCGGGATCGCCACCGGCACCCCCAATTCCGAATGCATTATCTTCCAGAACTTTACCGAGTGGTAGCAGCCCCAAAATCTGTGGTATATAGTCTCCTCTCATCCACGGGCAACACAAAAGACACCCGGTTTGATTTTCCTCCTGTGCAGCTCTGCTCCAACCGCAATACCATTCCTTATGACACGCCACATATGAGTTTTGGCTTTCCCGGGCGCCACCGAATCCCACAAGCACAACCACGATTTGTGGTCTGCAACCGATGAGGAGGATTCTGGTCTGCCCGATCGCGCTCTTTTCTGACTCATACGTAGGTGATAGGCCGAGCGAACCGAGAACTCCCCGTTGTTAGTAAAGTTCCACGCCTGGTAGTCTTCCATCTCGGCACCGCCCACCGGAATCTGCAAGATTTCTTGAGCTTCATCCGCAGCAAACATGGTATGTACCATGTTTACGTTCCAAGCTGCACTGTCTGCCTCCAACAAGTCGCTGACTCGTACTATTCCTGGAATATAGCTTTGGCCCAGTGGCTTTAGGCTACCCGTTCTAGGAATCCAATTGTCGTGGTGAATTTTAATGTTTGAACCGTCTCCAATTCTCCAAATGAGTCCATCCAGCAACAAGTTCCTCCCATGTAGGATACTCCTAAATGTGTAAGAACCCCCACTCGGACAGGTGGCATTTAGAATCGAACCATCTGGATAGTATCTTGCCTTCAACACCCTAGCACACAAGGAGGTTGGCACCTGGAGGAGGCGCCAAGCTTGCTTTGCAAGTAAGGCTTGATTAAAAGTCTCCGGATCGCGAAACCCTAACCCTCCTTCGTGCTTTCTCGTGCACATTTTATCCCAAGCAATCCAATGAACCTTCTTTTGCCCATCTGCTTCACCGCACCAGAAGTTTGACGCAATAGATGACAGATTCCCGCACATTTTCTTTGTGAGTTGGAAGCAGCTCATGGTAAAAGTAGGTGTCGATTAGAGGCCAGATTTCACAAGCACCTCTCTAGCCATCTTTGAGAGTCCCTAGCCTTTCCATCCCGAGACCTTCCCTCTTGCTCTCTCCTTTACATATTTGAAAGTTCCATCTTTAGAACTCCCTACCACCGTAGGTAGTCCCAGGTACCTCTCACTCAAAGCCTCCTCCTTGATGCCCAAACTTTGTTTTAGTTCTTCTTTTGTAGTATCATCTGTTCCTTTTCCAAAAAAAACTGCAGACTTGTGGAAATTTACTTTCTGGCCTGATGCACCTTCATACTGCTGCAATATGGTGCTGCAATATGGAACTTTCTGAGAAATGAGAAAGCCCTCCGCGAGACTCAACATCCTCTAAGATGGTTTGCCAACTGTCGCCATTGGCGGTCTATACTGCCTGAATCTAAGCCTGAACTGGTGCTGACATACAGACTGAAATTAGTGAACAAACACATTAAATCGTGTATGCCACAAGAGCAATTGTCTACTCAACTACCTTTAAAAAATACTAGCTAGTAGTACCGATACAAGCCAGCTACCCTGTAGTATAGTTGTGAAAAATGGAACACCATTTCGATCTTCTAATGCTTGGGACGTACTGTACTAGTAGTATGTTATAGTTAGATGGCTGCATAGCAGCTAATCGTACGCACGTTTGGTTGATTAACTGCCGATTGAAATAATTGCGTCAAGGTGGATGGATCGACGATGCTACTCGTGTGTGCATGTGCCCTTGTCGATCCTACCGGCCGGAACCACCGGAGCGAATCCAAGTTTTTCTTCTGTCGTATGCTTCCTTTCCCCAACGCAAGTTCAAATTAGTACTGTACTATATAGGTGTTACTTTCTGTGCAAGAAGTGTGTTGGTTGAGAAAGCAACGTTTTTATTTATTTATACTATCTACTCATATTTGTCTGTGTGCATGCGCGTAGAACCTTCTTCAGTCGTGCAAGACGGGTCACCATCCTCCGATTCATCAATACCGATCGTGCCATTCGTTCTTCGGTCCAGGAATGGGTGCTGCTGCTAGTAGAATGGTAAAGAAAAATTAGGTATATCGGACGCATCAACCATACGAAAAACACAGTCACATCTTGTGTTCGCCCGGAAAAATTAAGCTAAGCAGGGCAAGTACATCCGAGCACTGACATCATCGACCGACTTGGATGACCTACTAAAAGATAGGCTAAGCCAACATTGGCAACAAATATGAGCCGAATCCTGCTATACACATGACGAATTCCATCAGGATCCCCTTTCTTTTATCTGTGTGGCTTCAAATTATGTTGTGTGCAAATCATGTTGTGTGTACAGTATTTTCGATATGAGCCATGGATTGCTGAGACCATCTATGTTGAACACAAGAAAACGTACGATGTTTGGGTGGAGAAAAAAAAGATTGAAAACTTCCACGTGGATACTAATATGTGAAAATGATAACATGAAAGAACATGGCTAGCTATAGGATAAAAAGTCTATATCATTTTCACCCGCAAAAAAAAAAAAGTCTATATCATTTTGCAACTTGATTGTTGCTATGACAATACTGTGTATGACATGAAGGGTGCAACCACAACTATCTTGTCATACAAAGATATCACTATTTTTTCTCATGGGGAAACATAGCACTACTTTTTTTTAGCAAACTACATAGCACTACTTGACGCTAAAATTCTTTAGTATCCACTACTTATCGATGTGGTTCTAGTAAAGCATAGTGGGTTATAAACATTCTGAAGTGCATGGTATCCGTGACCCACAACTACAAAAACGGAAAAGGTAAACGTGTGTGGAGAATCTCTTAAGTAACTTTAAATAAAAAATACATGAGAAACCATCTCAAACCATCGAAGCATCCATGACTTCTTCATATATTATGAAATTCGTTAGAGGAATAAGAAATAAGCATATAACTAAACATGAAATTTTTATAATAATATAACCTGAATTCTAGGTTCTAAGACAAGGAAGAGTAAGACTGATGAGAAAAAAGTCGGTGTAGAATTAATTGGTGAAGCATGTAAGCTAGTAATTTTAGTATGATAGAGTTGGTATGGTAATGATGCTTTGATGGAAGGGATCATTGCCAAATCTAGAGTTGGCAGGATGGGGCACACATTCCTGCATGTAACTTCATGAATTATACTTTGTCCATAACATGGGGCAATACATAAGTTATAGAAAAGTAAAAGACGTGACAAAGGATACATAAAAAAAATCATGTTTTTAAATGCAATTATAGGAGTCAAGTATCCAAAAAATGAGACACACAAATGGATAATATCGTACAGTTTACTAAATGAGGAAAATAAAACGAGTTTAATTCGAAGTCGTCACTAAAATGACATACCTAACATCTAGCCTCATGGGAAAATATCTGCTGGTCTGGGAGCACCTAAGTTCAGGTGCTCCTGCGCGAGCTCGGCGTTGGATCTTAGATCCAAGAGCTCTCGTGCATGACAAAGTTTTTTGCAAAAAAGTCCTTGAGGAGTCTAAAAATTGCGCGCAGGTACAACAGCTACCGCGGCTCCTCAAATGACAATGGATCTGAGATTCAACGGCCCGGGATCTCGTATCACGGGAGCACCTGAGCTCCGGTATCACAGGAAACTCACCCCTAGCCTCACGATGCATTGATAGTCAGTACCCCCTGGGACATAGCATCCAAATGCAGAATCCAGAAACAAATAAACCATTTCAGATAAATTCACATACTAACTCTTATATTTTAGGAAATATTCAAAATGATCGGATCAACTAATAACTAACTATAGGCTTCTTCAATTAGTCGTGACGCGGTGAGGGGTATCATTTGGAGCAATCTTGTCTGTTTGATTTATGCGATTTGATGCTTGGATCCTTTGAATTCAACACCGTTGGTGTTTTAATATTAGTTGTAGGTAGATAGATAGTTGATGGATTGAGATTTGCTCGACCTCAAACAAAAGAGGTAGTGTTGAGATACAACCCCCAACATTGATTTCATCGGATCTTACTCCCTATTTTAATTCACATTTTCCATCTTTTTTTAATTACATTACGCATTAGGAAACTGAGCCAATGGAAAAATATAATATGTTCCAAATCATCAAAATCTTGAACAATTGAAACCTTTTAATAATGTGTTTGTCTTTGACTCTTTGTTGTTGCGCATGTGACAATTTACTTCGAATGACCTTTTTCAGTCATATGAATAGGTAGGCACACGAGACTCTTATGGCAAAACCTGGTTCAAGTTTTTGGATCATTTTCTACCCGTGTTTAAACCATATATTTTTTAGATATTTTGAGTTTATCACTTTAATATTTTGACTTATAAATAATAAATGCAAATGTTTGCATACCAGTGGCCACTGACTCCGTGACATTATCCCTGATAACTTTAGCGAAGGGGCTCGAACCAAATTCGTAACGGACAAGCGCCGAAACCTTATCCCATCTGGTTGCACTATATTTTTTTGCGAGTACTTTCAATATATTCATCTTCAATCATGACAGTACAACGAACATCAGAAATAATAATAAAAATACATCCTGATTTGTAGACCACCTAACGACAACTACAAGCATTAAAGCGAGCCGAAGGCGCGTCCCCGTCATCGCCCCTCCCTCGTCGGAGCGGGCACAACTTGTTTTCGTAGACAGTTGGGAAATCGTCGTGCTAAAATCCCATAAGACCAACACACAAGAACAGCAACCGCCACTGACGAAGAGAAGTTTAGATCGGAAGGATCGAACCTGAAGACGCATAAACAAAGACGAACAAAGACCAGATCCGAGCAGATCCACCAAAGAGAGCCACCGACCGAATCTCCCGAGATCCGTCGAAGACACACCTCCACACGCTCTCCAATGATAGTAGACTCACCACCTGAACGGGGCTAGGCGGGGAGAACCTTATTCCATCTTTAAGAAGCTATTGTTGTCTCGTCTCCTGAGCACGACACAAACCCCAACAAAATTTAAAGAGTCACCTAAAAACGGAGCCCTCTTGTGACGCCCGGGTAATCAAGCTACAGTAACCCTGCGCTAATGATGCCACGTCACCTAGGTTACTGTTGGTAAACTCGTGTTAGTGCAAAACGATTCAAATTCAAATTTAAAATATAGGCAAACAACAAGAGTTTTCAAATAATAAAACAAAAATGTTCTGGTTGTGCCAAATAATGCTTAGGTAATTATTGTGGAGAAATGACACTTTTGTAAAATGTTTAAAGGCTCTAAAGTAATTAAAACAGCATCTATGACAATTAATTAAATGCCTTTTAAAAATAGTAATAATGCAAACTATTTTAATTAGGTGTCAAACTTTTTGAGGCAGTAGAATAAATTATAACATTAATTCAGGAGAAGTATTTATATTTTATAAAATAGAGATTAAAAGAATAAAATAGAAAAGAAAATAGATAAGGGAAAGAAAATGTAAGCAAACCCCTCTAATCGGGCCCCGCCCAATGAGACCACAACCCCCCACGGGCCAACTTACCAGCCCAGCCGGCCACCCCCCCCACTCCTCCTTATCTCCTCACCACCGAAACCCTAGCCCGCACACGATCCCCACTCCCCTCCTCTCTCGCTCGACCCCATCTGGATCGGGGCCCCAGCGCCCGATCCCGCCCGTCGCCGTCCTCCATCGCGCCCCAACCGCTCCGCCTCCCCCTCCACTCCACAGCGCCTCACAGATCGCGCCCGCCCATGTGATCTGCGCGTCACGCGTCGCGCCAACGCCTTCGCCGTCCACGCCGCCAACGTCGCCACTCAACTCGACCTCGCCGTAGCCTCCTCGTCCCCTCACGACTCGCGGACCGATCCGCCGCCGCTGGACCTCGCCGACGCCTCTTCCCCTTGCCTGCTTCTCCTCTCCGCCGTCGTCCCGGCATCCTCCCCACGCCCCATCGCCGGACCCTACAGCCGGTGAGGCCGGGCCTTCCTCGCCATTCCCCATTCCGCTCGCCGTTGATAGACTGTCAAGCGCCGCGCGCCATTGACCTCCTCTGCTGCCCGTCCGGTCGTACTCTCGGACGCGCCCACCACGGCCCAGTTGCCCGCCTCGCGCCCGATCGCGACAGCGTCGTCAAGGCGTCCACGCTTCGCCAGCGTTTCAAGACCATGCCCTCGCGCTTGCCACCGCTTGCTTGCTCGACCTTGACCTGCACCAGCGTAAACCCGCTTTGCCACAAGCGCCATCGCCGGCGGCACACCCCACCAGGGGCTCTGTTGAGCGAGCCGGCCGACCCCTGTTGGATTAGTGGGGATAACCCCACCCCAGATTTGTTTAAGGGCTAACCCCCCCTGTGGGTATGACTAGTGGGTCCGCCCCTGTTAGAACAAAAAAAATATGACTAAAGACAATTAATAATTAATTAATTTAAAAATTATTTAACTTAATTAGATATGTTAAATTAACCTGATTAACTCCGATTAGATAGCCTAATAATTAATTAACTAATTAATTATGTTTAGTTAAACTGTGACTATGACAAGTGGGACCCACGTGTAAGTTTGAAGTTTGACTAGTCAATGTAATCGTTGATCGCCGATCGACATCTTGACTCAGCCCCTGGACCCCATGGTCAGGTTGACCACCAACCCTGATGATCGCTTGACGTCGACATGACATCATGCTGATGTCATAAATCCATTTTTCGAATTAACTAATTAATTGATTAAATTCCAGAAATTAATAAAATCTTTAGAAAATCATATCTTTTAATCCGTAACTCGGATTAAAATATTTTCAACATGAAAGTTGCTCAGAACGACGAGACGAATCCGGATACGCAGTCCGTTCGTCCGCCACACACCCCTAACCTATCGAACCCGCAACTTTCCCCCTCTGACTCCTCTGCCCGAAAATGCGAAACACCGGGAATACTTTCCCGGATGTTTCCCCCCTTAATCGGTACCATCTCATACCACGTTAGGGCACGCCTAGCATCGTTACTTGTCATGTCATGCATCGATATGCATCTGTTTACATGGTATTCATTGTTTCTTCCCCTCTTCTCTCCGGTGACTACGAGACCGACGCACTGCTTGGCCGACTACGGTGTTGACCCCTCTCTCTTGCCAGAGCAACCAGCAAGCCCCCCTTGATCACGGATATCGCCTATTCTACTCTATACTTGCTTGCATTAGAGTAGTGTAGCATGTTATTGCTTCATTATACCTATCCCGATGCATAGCCCGTCCTTTCTACTCTTCATTGTTACCTTTACGCAATCCTACATGCTTAGTATAGGATGCTAGTATTTCCATCTGTGGCCCTACATTCTTGTCCGTCTGCATGCTATACTATCGGGCCGTGATCACTCGGGAGGTGATCACGGGTATATACTGCTCTTATACATGATACATGTGGTGACTAAAGTCGGGTCGGCTTGTGGAGCACCCATGAGTGATTCACGGATTGGGGCTGAAAGGACCTTTGTCTGACGGCCCTCTGGATGGATCTTTGTGGCGGGCGGCAGGCAGTTGAGACCGCCTAGGAGAGAGGTGGGCTGGCCTGCTTTGGCGTTCATGGATACTTAACACGCTTAACGAGATCTTGGTATTTGATCCGAGTTGGCTACGAGCTTATACGCACTAACCATCTACGCGGGAGTAGTTATGGGTATCCGGCGTCGTGGTATCACCGGCACTTCAGACGTCGGACGACGCGGCGCGCCGGATTGGATGAACGCTGCTAGGCTAGGTGCGCTTCCGGCCGCCCTCGCAACATGCAGGGTGTGCTATGGGCGATGGGCCCGCACCCTGTCTTAGGTTTAGACCGGCGTCTGGCCTCTCTGTTGTGCCTAGGTGGGGCTGCGGCGTGTTGATCTTCAGCGGCGGGCATGACCCAGAAAGTGTGTCCGGCCAAATGGGATCAAGCGTCTTTGGTAAGATGGTGCACCCTGCGGGAAGTTAATCTATTGAATAGTCGTGATCTTGATAGCAGGGCGACTTGGAGTTGTACCTTGAGCTTATGACAACTAGAACCGAATACTTGATAAAACACACCCTTCCAAGTGCGGATACAACCGGTGGTCGCTCTCTCGTGGATATGAGGAGGGATCGCGGGTAGGATTATTGCTATGTGATGTTACTTGGAGGACTTCAGTTGCCCTCTTCTACTGTTGCAAGACGGTGACGAGCGTAGTCTTCGATAAGACTAGCTATCCCCTCTTATTCGGCATTCTGCATTCGGTCCAGATATGGCCCTTTACACATATATCCATGCATATGTAGTGTAGCTCCTTGCTTGCAGTACTTTGGATGAGTACTCACGGTTGCATTGTTTCCCCTTTTCCCCTTATCTATACTCGATTGCTGCAACCATACGATGGAGCCGAGAGCGACGCCACCGTCGATGGCGACTACTACACCGGAGGTGCCTACTACTACGTGCAGCCCGGCGACGACCACTGTGAGTAGTTTAGGAGGATCCTGCGGGAGGCCTGCTCCTCTTCGATTTGTATCCCGGTTTGTGCTAGCCATCTTATGGCAACTTGTTTAACTTATGTCCGTGCTCGATATTGTTGCTTCCACGACTCGTCTATGATCGAGCACTTGTATTCGTGCCCTCGAGGCCCCGGCTTGTATTATGATGCTTGTATGACTTATTTTATTTGTAGAGTTGTGTTGTGATATCTTCCGTGAGTCCATGATCTTGATCGTACACATTTGCGTGCATGATTAGTGTACGATTGAATCGGGGGCGTCACAAGTTGGTATCAGAGCCGACTGCCTGTAGTAATCCCCCTTCCACACTCCTTGGCCGAAGTCGAGTCTAGACACTGCAAAAACTTTTACTAACATGGTTGTGTGCCTTACGGGCCCACGTCGCCATTGGGTGGTATTAGGATCTTTTACTCCTCGATCTTTACTCTGGGACTCTGAACGATCTTCTATTCGGGTTAACCGATTTTTACTAAAATCTAACTTTAGGTTCTCGAAAATACTTTCAACCGGAGAGGCCCTTCAGTCCGGATGATCACCGACTGCACCAGAAGATTTCGGAGATAATCTTTGATATTCTCTCGAGACTTGTGCCCATCACTTTTGCTATTCCCGACCACCGATAAATCCTTATGGATAACTACTTACACTTGCCATTCTTACGATCACCCCCCATTGATCTTGTTATTACCAGATACCCAAAGTTTTCTCTATTGTTCCGAGAATACTTCGTGCCTACTGCCTAGCAGTTCTTTGCCACATGAATACCCCTTCAAATAAATCCTCGCACTTGTCGAGTATCCGCTCATCCCCAGTTGTTCATGAGTTTCACAAAAGTCTCCAAAATACTATTCGATCCTCCGAAAATCCTCTGGAGCCTTTGGCTCTTGAAATTCTTGCTTGCTCGCATTATGGTTAATCCCATAAGTCTCTTAGTCTTATTGACATTCCTTGTCATTATCATTTTGGGTCTATTGACTCAATATGTTTGCGAATACGCGCAATCATCATTGATCCTTATAAATTACCTTTCCGGCCGAGCTGCCATTCTTTTAACTGGAATTGGTTCTCGACCAGTCCAATTGTCGTTGATTGTATCCCTAATTCTATTTAGCTCATCCATTCTTGATCAGAGCATTTGCTCCTGATCCCTTGATTTGAAAATCATAATTACTTTGCTAATTAAGCGTTGAACTATTCAGTTGTTCTATAAACCGATGCATTTGCAATCTTTCTTCCTCTGATTGGGTATCGATACTCATATCAGCCCCATCGTGGATCGCCATATCCACTGTTGGATTATTATCTGACAGTGTCCTTCATAATTAATCACTTTGTGAGTTCCTTCTCCGATACATAATGCCTTTGGTAAATTGTATCCTTACCTTTTGCCAACCACGCTCGCTTTCGAGTGGTGGTATTTACTATTGAAGCTTGTGGTATATGTTTCCATGATACCTGCGGGTTGAACCTATGCCTTCCTTTATATGTGTGAACTCGGAAGTTTTCACGAGTCCTACTCATCTGGTATTTCACCAGGTAAAACTTTCAACACTAATGCCTTTATCAAAGCGAGAAGTGAATGGAAGGTTATACATTGAAGAAGTGGGAGTCGACCTTGAACTTTGTGTTCATGCCCATGGACACGATGTAGATCCTATCATGGAAACTTCTTGTAATAATAACTATTTCCTTGATAACTAACATATGGTATCTGTGAATTGATCCCTTGCAACCGTGGTTCCAACCATGATTGTTCTTCTTTGATCCCATTTCTCGGACAAGTTAAAACAATTGTCTCCTATGGATCAATACACCAGTCCAACCCTTACTTTGATCTTGTGTCGAGTATTACCCCCCTGGTATCTCGAGATTATCATGGAACTGCATAACTTCTTATGAGTTCTTCATCAAGTGCTACCTTCCCACTGATTCCAATTTTTCACGGGCTCTGAGTTATTAAACACTCAAAGACACCGATAACTGAACCGAGTCTGCCCTACGGTTCGACAACTCTATAGTAAGCTTCTATAAGTACGAGTTTGTACCCGATCACGCCACTCCTAGCCTGAGCGGCTACCTCATTATCGTGCTAATTTTAGCTGTGCTACCTGGTCCTTATTCTCGGAGCACCAATTTGCGACGATAGCTAAGCTTACGTCGATTTTCCTCGTCATACCCTTTCACCTTAAACAACAAGCTTGAGTTCGAGTTTGTGTCGAATGGCGTGGTTCCAATAACCTCTTGCTTCATCATTCCTTCGACTTGATGTCGTCGCTGATTGATTACATCTGCATGAAATCTCTCGACAATTGTGTCGTGATCATCATCAGCCTTATGAGCTCTTCCAGGAATTCAATTGAATTCATGATGGGTAATACCATCCTTGCCCCTCGATGATTCCTGTTCTCATCGATCACTTTATTGCCTTCCGTTCAACGCAACTTGTTCGTGTTTTGTGTAAACCTTGAGATCCCTGCTACCCAGCAGTTGATCTTCCTTACCTCGGAAGTATTACCATCTCTTTTGTCAAGAATGTGGTGAGAATTTCCCCACCTCTTAAGAATTCTTGATATCATAATACCTCTTGCCATCTTCGTTCATTCCTTGGTCCCCGTATTGTTTTCAACCGGAATACCGACAATTGAGCTATGACGTGTGAATTCAAAACTTCTAGCAACCCTATTTCTTTGAAGTGAATGGGCGATAGTTCATTCTAAGTCTTTCGATAATTGAATCACCATTCTAACATTGGCCGTGCAACCCAACCCATATTTCGGGTGCACCGTTCAACCAATGTTTAATTATGTATGTTTTCCTCGAGCATATCCCATTATATCATTTGATCTAACAAATGTCATCTTCTTGTTCACATTATCGTGGAAATCCATCCGTTTGGAATTCTCGATGAATTGTCATTGAGCCCTCACCACCTTCTCATCCCTCCTTGGTTTAATGATGAACTATTGCTTGAAACCCGCTCCCATAGTTCATTTCTCGAGAATCTTGCAATGTCATTTAAATGGGTTTGTGTTGCACCTTTTCCTCTCGGACCCCGAGTTTGAGGTATCATGACACCAATTGGATATGAATCTCGGTCGATATGATGGTGGGGACAACTTTCCGAGAGTTATGATGTTGATCCTTTGGTGTCCGGTAACTTTGATGTCATGCCTAGCACCCCCGGTGGAGGACCTATCATTATTATTTCTTTTGCAAGGATAACCATTCCTCCTGGAGTAAATTGTAAGACTTATTCTACAAGTTATTCCTGATGGATCCTTCGTGTTTCCAAAGTCTGATCTTCACCTGAAGACCATGTCAATGCTATCTCGAAGCATGTCAATGGTACTCCGATTTGCAACAGAACATTTGAAGCACGATGCTAAATTTTATTTATCATTTATCCTAACCCGTTGTATGGGTAATATCGTGAGATTCCTCCCCTTACCTAAATGGTTTTCTACTTTATATCCTGTCATGGATATCTTGCTCTGCTTGTCCTTGGGAAGGATATACCCTTGAAATATGTGTTTAAACATATTTTCCTTCCATTGTTCTGTTTAATCTGATGATCATATTTTCCTTTCATTGGTTTGTTTAAACCTTTTCTATGATCTATATGATTTAAGCAGTAATAATCCACTGCTTGTGCACACACCTCGTTGTACAACTCTGTCAGTAAGACCTTGTTACTATTGTTGATGACATTCCGGTAACCACCGATGGACGGGAACCTATGTTGTTACTCCTCGTTTCAACGAGTAGGAAAATGGTTCTCTTAGTCCCTCGCCCTTGGTACCTATGTTGTTGCCGACAGGAACCTCAGACTCTCCTCTGACATGCCTTGCTTACATGATCGTGCAAGATGTCACCGACCTTCCTACTTTTAACCACATGGTGGGCCCATGACCCACAGTTCCACAGGATCGGAACCTGACTCTCCTGTACACCCCTGTTGCCCAAGTTATTCCCCGTGCTTGACTTTGTATGTAATTCACGGGCCACTTGCCTGTTGATCTATTCTCGTATCGGACACAATACTTATTCCGTTGCTCGTAACCCTTTACTTCTGCTTGATCAATGAGCGATTGCCTATCCGCTTGAAACTTCTTATTGCACCGTCTTACTTTGCTCTCGATATGTGTAATTTGTTCAACTCGAGAGATACTCATATGTTCATTCTTGGGATACCCCCAGACGAATTTCCCTTATAACATCCTATCATTGTAGAGCTGCCCCTTACCTATTCGTGAAATACGATGGAGTTCCCGAAGAAAGGACGACAACTTCATCATGATGCTTTGGAATAAAGAATTGAAGACATCAACGAAAGGGATTGACTTCTTGAGGAGATCCGTTTGAATGTCGTAACGAACTTTCCCCTTACTACCCTCTTAAATCTCGGGACGAGATTTCTTGTAGTCAGAGGAGAATTGTGGCCTTGGGTAATCAACCTACAAGAACCTGCGCTAATGATGCCACGTCACCTAGGTTATCTTGTTGGTAAACTTCGTGTTAGTGCAAAACGATTCAAATTCAAATTTAAAATATAGGAAAACAACAAGAGTTTTCAAATAATAAAACAAAAATGTTCTGGTTGTGCCAAATAATGCTTAGGTAATTATTGTGGAGAAACGACACTTTTGTAAAATGTTTAAAGGCTCTAAAGTAATTAAAACAACATCTATGACAATTAATTAAATGCCTTTTAAAAATAGTAATAATGCAAACTATTTTAATTAGGTGTCAAACTTTTTGGGGCAGTAGAATAAATTATAACATTAATTCAGGAGAAGTATTTGTATTTATAAAATAGAGATTAAAAGAATAAAATAGAAAAGAAAATAGATAAGGGAAAGAAAACAGAAAGCAAACCCCTACCGGGCCCCTACCCAGAGAGACACAAACCCATCAATAACTTACCAGCCCACCGCCACCCCCCCACTCCTCCTTATCTCCTCACCACCAAACCCTAGCCCGCACACGATCCCCACCCCTCCTCTCTCGCTCGACCCCATCTCGATCGGGGCCCAGCGCCGATCCGCCTGTCGCCGTCCTCCATCGCGCCCCTAACCGCCTCCGCCTCCCCCACTCCACTCCACGCCCTCGCGAATCGCGCCGCATCCCATTTGCATCCGCCGCCCGCGCGTCTTCGAGCCTTCGCCGTCCACGCCGCTAACGTCACCACTCAACTCGACCTCGCCAGTAGCCTCCTCGTCCCTCCCGACTTCATGGACCGATCCGCCGCCGCTGGACCTCGCCGGCGCCTCTTCCCCACGGCTCGCTTCTCCTCTCCGCCGTCGTCCCCGCATCCTCCCCATGCCCCATCGCCGGACCCCTACAGCCCGGTGAGGCCTCAGCCTTCCCTCGCCATTCCCCATTCCGCTCGCCGTCAAGACTGTCACGCGCGCGCGCCATCGACCTTCCTCGGCTGCCCGTCGGTCGTACTCATCAGACGCGCCCACCACGGCCCTGATTGCCCGCCTTGGCCCGATCCATGACACGCGTCGTCGGCGTCCACGCTTCGCCAGCGTTTCAAGATCATGACCCTCGCGCTTACGCCGCTTGACGGCCTGACCTTGACCACACCAGCCAGTAAACCGCTTTGCCCACATCCATCGCCGGCAGCACACCCTTGAGGGCTCTGTTGAGCGAGTCGACCGACCCTTGTTGGATTAGTGGGGATAACCCCCCCAGATTTGTTTAAGGGCTAACCCCCCCTGTGGGTATGACTAGTGGGTCCGCCCCTGTTAGAACAAAAAAAATATCAAATGACTAAAGACAATTAATAATTAATTAATTTAAAAATTAATTAACTTAATTAGATATGTTAAATTAACCTGATTAACTCCGATTAGATAGCCTAATAATTAATTAACTAATTAATTATGTTTAGTTAAACTGTGACTATGACAAGTGGGACCCACGTGTAAGTTTGAAGTTTGACTAGTCAACAGAACTGTTGACTGCTGACTGTACATGCTGACTCAGCCCCCTGGACCCCACTGGTCAGGTTGACCAGTCAACCCCTGTTGACTGTTGACGTCAACATGACATCATGCTGATGTCATAAATCCATTTTTCGAATTAACTAATTAATTAATTAAATTCCAGAAATTAATAAAATCTTTAGAAAATCATATCTTTTAATCCGTAACTCGGATTAAAATATTTTCAACATGAAAGTTGCTCGAGCGACGAGACGAATCCGGATCGCAGTCCGCTCGTCCGCCACACACCCCTAACCTATCGAACCCGCAACTTTCCCCTCAGACTCCTCTGCGAAAATCACGAAACACCGAATACTTTCCGGATGTTTCCCAACCGATACCATCTCATACCACGTTAGGGCACGCCTAGCATCGTTACTTGTCATGTCATGCATCGATATGCATCTGTTTACATGGTATTCATTGTTTCTTCCCTCTTCTCTCCGGTAGACTACGAGACCGACGCTGCTGCTGCCTGCCCCGACTACGGTGTTGACGACCCTCTCTCTTGCCAGAGCAACCAGGCAAGCCCCCCTTGATCACCAGATATCGCCTATTCTACTCTATACTGCTTGCATTAGAGTAGTGTAGCATGTTACCGCTTTCTGTTATACCTATCCCGATGCATAGCCCGTCCTTTCTACTCTTCATTGTTACCTTTACCGCAATCCTACATGCTTAGTATAGGATGCTAGTATTTCCATCTGTGGCCCTACATTCTTGTCCGTCTGCTGCATGCTATACTATCGGGCCGTGATCACTCGGGAGGTGATCACGGGTATATCTTATTCTTATACATGATACATGTGGTGACTAAAGTCGAATTGACATTTGTGGAGCACCATGAGTGATTCACTTGATTAAATGAAAGGACCTTTGTCTGACGACCCTCTGGATGGATCTTTGTGGCGGAGCGAGCAGGCAGGTTGAGACCGCCTAGGAGAGAGGTGGGCTGGCCTGTTTGGCGTTCGCGGATACTTAACACGCTTAACGAGATCTTGGTATTTGATCTGAGTTGGCTCTGAGCTTATCGCACTAACCATCTACGCGGAGTAGTTATGGGTATCCGGCGTCGTGGTATCGGCCAAGCACTTCAGACGTCGGCGAGGCGGCGCTAGCCGGATTGGGCTGGAACGCTGCTAGGCTAGAGTGCGCTTCCGGCCGCCCTCATAACGTCTTGGTGTGCTATGGGCGATGGGCCCGGCACCCTGTGCGCTTAGGTTTAGAACCGGCGTCTTGGCCTCTCTGTTGTGCCTAGGTGGGGCTGCGGCGTGTTGATCTTCAGCGGCGGGCATGACCCAGAAAGTGTGTCCGCCAAATGGGATCAAGCGTCTTTGGGTAAGATGGTGCACCCTTGCGGAAGTTAATCTATTGAATAGCCGTGAACTTGATAATGGGGCGACTTGGAGTTGTACCTTGAGCTTATGACAACTAGAACCGGATACTTGATAAAACACACCCTTCCAAGTGCGGATACAACCGGTGGTCGCTCTCTCGAGGGATATGAGGAGGGATCACTGGGTAGGATTATTGCTATATGATGTTACTTGGAGGACTTGGTGCTGCCCTCTTCTACCTGTTGCAAGACAGGTGACGAGCGTAGTCTTGATAAGACTAGCTATCCCCTCTTATTCGGCATTCTGATTCGGTCCACCGATATGGCCCTTTACACATATATCCATGCATATGTAGTGTAGCTCCTTGTTTGCGAGTACTTTGGATGAGTACTCACGGTTGCATTGTTTCCCCCTTTTCCCCCTTATCTATACTCGATTGCTGCAATTAGACGATGGAGCCCAGAGCGAGCGCCACCGTCGATGGCGACTACTACTGGAGGTGCCTACTACTACGTGCAGCCCACCGACGACGACCGGGAGTAGTTTAGGAGGATCCCAGGCGGGAGGCCTGCTCCTCTTCGATCAGATCCCGGTTTGTGCTAGCCATCTTATGGCAACTTGTTTAACTTATGTCGTGCTCGGATATTGTTGCTTCCGCTGACTTCGTCTATGATCGAGCACTTGTATTCGAGCCCTCGAGGCCCCTGGCTTGTATTATGATGCTTGTATGACTTATTTTATTTGTAGAGTTGTGTTGTGATATCTTCCCGTGAGTCCCTGATCTTGATCGTACACATTTGCGTGCATGATTAGTGTACGATTGAATCGGGGGCGTCACACCTCTCGTCGGCAAGCGCCGCGATCCACTGCGCACCCATGGCCCTAAAGCCACAGAAGACGTGGCAGATCGCCGCCGCCGCCGCCAAGAGGCAGGAACCCTAGTCATCTTTCCTTGGAGAAGAGATGTGGAGACACCACCGATCCGATTTGGACGGAAGTTGTTTCTGCACCTAGAATTAACAATGCGTTCCGTTTAGGGGCACGATGGGGGCGGTTTTGGGAGATGAAAAAGGTAGGTTTATCGCGGGAGGAAACGGGAAGATTGACTATTGCGAATATGTGTTGATGGCGGAAGCCTCAGCTCTTAAATTTGGTATAACATTGGCGCAAAGGGCGGGATGTAATCGCCTTATTATTAACTCGGACAATCTGGAGGTGATTTATACCATGTAGAACGGAGGACAGTCGGCGGGTGCGGCAGCGGCAATTTTCGACGATTGTTTTCATTATGCTTGTGACTTCGTTGCTACTAGATTCGAACACAGCAACAGAGAAGCAAATAAAGTAGCTCATAAGCTTGCAAGTTTAGTTAGATTTTCGTTGATTTTTTATTGGTTTGAGGAACCTGTAAATGAAATTGTAATGACCCTCATAAACGATGTACTTGCTATCTCTAATGAATAAAGTTTTCGTTTATCTCAAAAAACAAAACAAAACAATGCGTTCCGTTTGCACTATATAAAGGAGAGGATGACCAACCGGCTTATCTTTTAGCCGCACCTTTTCTTACATTGTTGAACTTACTACCACTACACCACATCGTAGTATGCCGCTTGATGAGAGATGGTGTTCTATTTAGCTACGTTTAAATTTAAAACTATCAAAGAATTGGTTTTTAAAATACATCAATCACATCGTACGGCTAAGAAGTTGCTCACCTCTTTCTTTCCCCTCTCGCAAGGTGACCAAGGCAAACACTCCATCCTTTTGATCGTCATAGGTGAGCCCGCGGATTCGCCTCCCGTCTGTCAGCTGGGGAACCATGGTGCCTCGACTATGGCTAGTTGGTAGGTTAGGGTTTTTAGTCCTCGTAGTGGCGGCGCTTGGACGAATGACAACACTTCTTATTTGAGTCAGTCTTTCGGGCTCCGGTCATTCTCAAGTTTGTCCATCAGGTTGGATTAGATAGAGCTCTGACGTAGATTCTTGTCAGCTCCTCGGAACAACAAGGTTAGGGTTCTTGTCGTGCATACACAACAATGACTTTTGGTGTCAGGTTCTTTGGATCAATTAAAGGGGTTCAACGACGACGACTGCAGCTCCGCGCTGCTCCTTTGGGGCAAATGCTCGAAGACTTCTGTTGTCATCGACAAGGTTAGACCGACTCGCATGGGAACGGCGACAGGGACACGTCGATGGCTCGTTCTGGTGGCGACAATGGCCATTCAGTGATCTGAATGCCTTGATGCATTTTTTATTATGTTTAAGGTGTTTTTGTATTTCCAGTGAACCTCCATAATAAATTCATTTTCACTCAGACAAATGCCAAAAACTCCTTCTTGAAGACGCTCTCTCCAGAGTAGTAACCCTGTTTTTCAGGACTTTTTTTTGACAGAACTTCTCCTCCTTTATTCACTTAGCAAAATAGTGACATCGTTTACAAGTAATGGAAGCAGTACATCCGGTGCCGAATCCATCCAGATAGAAGGAGGAGAAAACTTAACTATCCTAGCGAGTTCACGAGCTACTTTATTCCTCTCTCTATTACAATGATCATAAATTACATGATTAGACGACATGAAATAGCAATCATCAGTAATCACACTTGCCATTGGAGAGGAGTTGCCTGCTCTTAAAGCTTCCACAACCTCCATGCTATCCGAGTTGATCACGATCACTTTTTTTCCGGACTTAAAAAAAATGAAGAGTAGTAACAATTTTTAGAGTTTCAAACTTTAAAAATCGACATTAACAATTTTTAAAACCCCCAAAAATCGACTATCTCAAAATTAAAAAGTCCGGAAAAACCAGGCACCGATTTGCGAGGACGACCGAAGAGCCAATTCGCCCGATCAAATCAAAACAGTGAATGATCAGCGATCCCTCCCGACAGACGGGCCCACGCGGCAGCAGCAGCACCGAGGCCGCACGTGACAAGCCCCCCGCATCTCCACCGATCGATCGCGTCCCGTGTCCCTCCGTCGCTGCCACCTGGGCCCCGCCCCGCACCCATCACCATCCCCGGGCCCACCCGCCCCCCTCTCCGCCATTGCCGCAGCAGCAGCAGTAGCGGGATAAGCACGCACGGCAGGCCAAGCCCAGGCCCCAAGCCGCCATTCCCATCACGCAAACAGTTCCAGGATAATCAAAAAAAAAAAGATTACTTCCTCCCCAGGACAGGAGAGGAGGAGGCGGAGGGCGAATCGTCCCGTCTCGTCTCGCCTCGCCACTTCTTCCTCCTTCCTCCCACCCCATCCCGAATTATTTATAAATACGCAGACCCCAATCGCGCCGGGTTTCGCTAGGGTTCGCGAGATTTCTCCTGCTGCCGCTGCCGCTGCCGGGGTCTGCTCCTCTCGCCGGTGGCCGGAAGCGGTTGGATCGATCCGGGTGTGCGGGGAGTGAGGGGGGATTTGTGCGGGGGTTCCGGAGGGGGCTCGATTCGGCGAGGCTGGGGCGTGGGGGCGGGCGGTCGGGCCACTGGACCTGCGCCCACTGGCTGCGGGCCATGGCCGGGATCGACGGCGCCGGGGACGCCTCCGCCGCGCGGCTGCCCGAGTTGACGCCCGCGGAGCGCGTCCAGCAGGTGCGTCTCCCCTCCTCTGATCTAACCACCCGTGGCGGCGGTTGCCTGTTTGCGCCTCTGCCCGCGCGCTCCTCTGTTTTTCTCTTGTGCCGTCGGTTGGTTGGTCCTGTGGTTCTCCGAGCCGCGAGGGTTCCATACATAGCCAGCGCGATTCCTTCCCTGATCGCTGGGACGGCTCGCGATTTGCGTTTGTGGAATCGATCGATGGCCGTGTTTACTGGCCGATGCAGTAGGACATTGGGAATTTTTGTGTGCGAATAACCAAACTGTTCCAGGCTTTTATTGGAAGTTTGGATGATTCAGTAAGGTAGTACAGTACAACTGTTTGCAGAATCCTTCAATTTTGCTAATGTAGTGGCATTGTGTTGTTCCCCCTGCAGAAGCTGATTGCCTGTGGAGTTCCGGAAGAGCAGCTGCGGGAGGACCATCAGGAAGCCCTGCTCATGTACTTGGAGGAGCACACCGATAAGATTTCTGAGGTCACGGCGGCCATCTTGTCAGCGGGCACCGAGATATCTGAGGCCCGCAAGTCCTCCAAGAAGGATGAAGACAGCAGCAGCAGCAACAATGATGCGTACAGCGAGTGCTTGTCGTGGTTGCAGTGGATGATGTTCCGCAACGAGCCGGATGCGGTGCTTGATGACATGGAGCATAGCAGCGCAGGAGAACGCGCTGTCTGCGGGTCTGTCTGGGGGCAGAACGACCTCGCTTACCGCTGCCGGACCTGCGAAAACGACTCCACATGCGCCATCTGTGTTCCATGCTTCCAGAATGGTAACCACGAGGATCATGATTACTCCATCATGTATACAGGTGGTGGATGTTGTGACTGCGGGGATGCTACTGCCTGGAAGCGTGAAGGGTTCTGCTCGAGGCACAAGGGTGCCGAACAGATTAAGCCTCTTTCCGAGGAGCTTGCGAGCTCTGTGGGGCCTGTGTTGGATGAGCTCTTGCTCTTCTGGAAGGAGAGGATTTGTCTGGTGGAAGCCCCAACTCGGGAGGCTGACGAGGCTACCCCCTGCAAGAGTGTTGCTGAGGAGTTGACAACTTCTATTGCTGACATGCTGCTTCGCTTCTGCACCTCTAGTGAAAGTCTTCTTAGTTTTGTGTCCCAAAGGATCCGTGAGTCACCAGATCTCTTGGATGCATTGACGAGGGCGGAAAGGTTGCTGGACAAGGAAGTTCTGAAAAATTTGCACGAGCTGCTATTGAAACTTATCACTGAACCAGCTTTTAAGTATGAGTTTGCCAAAGTTTTCATACAGTACTATCCTGGTACATTTTCTCAAGTTATTAAAGGGAACAATGATAATCTGCTGGACGAGTATCGACTGATACCGACTTTTTCTGTCCAAATATTTACCGTGCCTACGCTGACTACAAGGCTTGTGCGGGAGCACAATTTGTTGGGTATTCTTCTTGAATGTTTGACAGTTCTATTTCTTTCTTGCGTTGGTGAGGATGCTCATTTACAGGTATGCTTGACTTCTTTCCGTCGCTCGAAAAGTTAGATGTTTATGCTTTACCCAGTCACTATATTTTTTCAAAGCTGCTGGTACAATTCGCGTCGAACATATTTCTGTTATCCGTTAATTGTATAACACTTATAACTCAGTAACAGGGCATAGGCCCTGAATGTTGGCTTGTCATAAACATCAGCGCACCTATCATCTCTCCAATTATTGCATAAGTAAAGAGATAAATAGCATGTCAACATACTTGGATTACTGGGGGTGGATGATCAACGTTTAACAGAAATATGTTCAAACACTTCAGGACAATATTTTTGTTGGTTTTTGATAAATGTGTGTATGCTAACAGATCCCAGAAAGATTTTGGTTTCACTTTGGTGTTCTGCCGCGATGTATATAGCTACTTAATATATTGTGATTAGTACAGTGTAATGTGATTTCATATGGTCACAGGAATATTTTCACTTTGTTATTTGCAGACAAGCAAATGGGGAAATTTGTATGATTCTTCTCTTAGATTATTGGAAGATACACGCTATGTCGTGAGCCATGAGGAGGTTTCCAAGTATGTTGCTTATGAGAGGCCTGATCTAACAAGGTCATGGATTAAGCTATTGTCACTTGTGCAAGGAATGGATCCTCAGAAGAGAGTGACAAGTATTCATGTTGAAGATGAAAATGAGAATCTAGCTTCGCCTTTCATGCTAGGACATTATCTTGGGATCATTCAGAATCTTTTGATGAAGGGAGCCTTTTCTTCTCCTGGGCAACAAGAGTCAACTGATGTTACTGTATGCTCCACTGCGATAAAAGGCATGGAAAGTGCCGAGAATCAGCGTCATGCTAAAGTTGGAAGGGTCTCCCAGGAGAACTTGGTATGCAGTTCAAGTACCAGAGAGAGTTCTTCGAGCAGTGAATTACCAGCACCTGCTACCTGTTTAATTCGTCAGTGCTTGAAAGCTATTGAGAGCTGGCTGGAACCTGGTCCTCGGAGGAGAAAGTTGTCGTCCCTCGATGCTAGCAGCACTGATGCTCGCAATTTTCTGGCCTTGCTTGAAGACACTTTGACTATTAACAAAGGTGGATCAAGTAAACAGATTGGTGATGTGGGCATGAAGGTGAATGAAGGATCCCAAATAGATGATGCTGCAGATTATCATGAAGTGGTCGGTTCTCCTGCCCAAGAATCCGACGACATGATGCTGATAGATCAAGTAGGATCGCCTCAGGCTGGAAATGACGCAGGCAAGGGAAAGATGAACAAAAGTAGCAATGAATTAGATGTACAATTACACTCTGAAAATGCCATTTCTGTTGCTCTGACCGATGGCAGCCTTCTATACGCTCACCCAGATTCAAGAATTGATGAACTAGGAATACTGAACATGACAAGCTGGCCTCGTGTTGTCTTTGATGTCGGTTCACAAGAAACATCTTTCCATATCCCATTACACCGTATGCTTTCTTTACTATTGCGTAAAGCAATTAGGAAATGTTTCGGAGAGGATGCCAAACCAGAGGAATGTTCAGTTGTGCAGTCCAAGGAGTTTTTCTCTCAGGTACTTGGAGGTTTCAAGCCTTATGGGTTTGCTTCAATTGTAATGGAGCATCCATTAAGAGTGAGAGTATTTTGCGCACAAGTTCGTGCTGGAATGTGGCGTAAGAACGGAGATGCAGCTATACTGAGTGCTGAGTGGTACCGCTCTGTGCAATGGTAATTTCTTTGCTCACCTCAAATAAATTGCTATTCAACTAACAGTCCTGAAGTTATATTGTTACCCATCTTTCCAGGCTTGAACAGGGCTTGGAGTCGGATCTGTTTCTGCTGCAATGCTGTGCTGCATTATCTTCTCCAGAGTTCTTTGTGAAGACCATTCAAGAAAGATTTGGTTTGTCGAATTATATATCTCTGGTTCTCACGGAACAGAATGAGTAAGCCCCAAGTTCTGTAATGACATCTACTTCTATTTCTGTTAACATATTGCCTCCTTCAATTTTCGGTGGTACATGTATGTACTTTTTGTGTTGATAATCCAGTCAACTGCTTGTTGTCACTACTTGCCACATGAAGGTTTTCATTGATCACATAAGTTAAAAATGACTTAAACCCTGCATTCATCAACATACTTCTTGTGTAACCATGTATTACTCTATTTTATATTCTGGTCTTGTGGAGTATGCTCAGTTTTATCTTCATTGATCTATTTTCTGTCATTACCACTAAGCTATTGTCGTTAACCGTTCCATTTGATTGTTCTTTTGTGACGGTGGGAAGTACACAGCTTGTCACACTGTGATATATTGAACTCTTTTAAGTTTACTGTGTCTTTTTTTAGTTGCGCATTTGAGTGATGTTCAGGTCAACTTTTTTTTGTTCATCATATGATGACGCAACAGCCTTAGGCAATATCTTCTTGTTGCTTCTGTGCATTTCCTGTCAATGCTTTCATCATATCCAGCTTATAGTAGTTTGCCTGGACAGCTTTGTTAAATGCTGATTTTTTTTATGTCTTTCAGATATGAGCCAGTTCTGATGCAAGAAATGCTAGTTTTTCTTATACAACTAGTCAAAGAACGCAGATTTATTGGGCGTTCGACAGCAGACAACTTGAAGAGAGAATTGATTTATAAATTGGCTGTTGGAGATGCCACCCATAGCCAGATTGTGAAGTCTCTTCCCAGGGACCTTTCGTCAAGTGACCAACTTCAAAGTGTTCTAGATTCACTCGCAGTTTACTCTAATCCATCTGGAATGAAACAGGTTTTAATCCTTGAAATTGTATAACATGCTTCAGCGATTCCTTCTTTACATTTGAATGCATGACTAATAAGAAAAATTATCACAGGGCAAGTATGTGCTTCGCAAAGCATTCTGGAAGGAATTGGACTTGTATCACCCGCGCTGGAATTCCAGAGAAATACAGATTGCTGAAGAGAGATATTACCGTTTTTGCAAAGTTTCTGCTCTTAACGCTCAACTACCTCAATGGACTCATGTTTTTAGCCCTCTGCGCAGTATTTCTAAGATAGCCACCTCCAAAGCTGTCCTTCAAATTGTTCGTGCTGTTCTCTTCTATGCTGTTTACACCGAAGCATCATCGGTATCACGTGCCCCGGACAATGTTCTTGTGATGGGTTTGCACCTTCTTTCGTTGGCACTTGATATATGTGAATCAGAGAGTCAAACGTATGCGGACAAATATGGGATGGACATAGTGCAGCATGATGCTGAATCATGGGTTGTCCTGTCATCGTATGCAGAAGAGACTTTTCCCATATTGACCTACTCTACTGAATCAGTCTCTCCAGAGTCTGACAAAGTAAAGAATGAGAGCATGCTAACCCTGCTTGTTTCACTAATGCGCAAGTACAACGAAGAGAATGACAGCACCTTTTCTGGATCCAAGTACTGCAATGTTCCATCTCTAGTTGAGAGTTTGTTAAAAAGATTTGCCAAGTTAAGTAAGCAGTGCATGTCTGCATTAAGACAAATGGCACCGCAAGTAGTTCCATCTATTCCGGATCATGGTAGCACTAAACAGAATTCTGGATCTCCAGATCTGATGGACAAGAAGGCAAAAGCGCGCCAACGTCAGGCCGCAATCATGGTAAATGCTTAATTAAAAAAGTTAACTATATATATTCTCAAGGCATCTTGAGTTTCAGCTTTTGTCAAATAAATTGTTTGGATGGACTTACAAAACCTGGGCATATAATTTTTCGTATCTAATCTGTATTTCAGGCAAAAATGAAAGCAGAGCAGTCAAAATTTGCTGAAAGTATGAAGGCATCAGAAAATGAAGGGCATCCTGATGCAACATTTGAGCCAGATGCATCCAGTTCAACCGCCGTTGCCTCTGAGGAGTCACGACCAGTTTGCTCTCTATGCCGGGATTCAGATTCCAAAAGTCCACTCTGCTATTTGATTCTTCTTCAGGTAATAATCCTTGACTCGACAATGGTGATTGTCTTTTCTGTAGTAATTTGTCAACATAAAGTACCTTTCTCTGTCCCATGTGCAAAAGCATGGCAATTGGACTACAAATTTTCTGTTATGTTATGTTGGTCGTATAGTATTCTTACTTGTTCTGTAATCTAGAAATCTCGGCTTGCAACTTTTGTTGAAACGGGCAATCCGTCCTGGGATAATTTGAGTCAATCAAAGAAGACATCTGGGTCGATCAGACGGGAAAAATCAACTGATTCCTCGGGTGCTGGGTCTTCTAGTTCAGAGGAACTTGTCAGGGATACAACGATAGAACCTTCCTTTGAATTAGACAGCATGGAAGTTGACGCATTTCTTGATTTCTCAAATGAGCAACATCCACTGATTAGATATATATCATGTTTCCCAAGTGGACGCTGTACTGGCAATGCAGATGACAATATCTCCCTTGAGACAATTGAGGCTGATGTATACAAGTCTATCGTAAATGATCTGGTTGGCATTCAAGGTGGTGAGCAGTGTTTGTCTAATTCAAATCTCACAGCTGGCTCCAAGACAAGCACAAGCCCTAAAAGTTCTGTTCTGGGAACATATGTTACTTGTCTTTCAACAAAATACCGTCTTTCTTCTTTCTGTGATGTAGCCTCCAAATCTTCTGCCCCTGTAACAATAAGAAACAGATTTGGTCCTGTTGATTGTGATGGCATCCACATCAATTCTTGTGGACATGCTGTACATCAAGAATGTCATGATCGATATTTGTTTTCCTTGAAACAAAGGTATGCTGCACGGTTTCCATTCAAATCCCTTGAATTCATTCTTATAAAGTTCAAATAGGATACACTATTTCATATTGTGCCTTTGAGTAGTTTTCTGTTTGAATTGGCATCTCACAATTATCCATACGAATATAATAAGCATGAGTTGTCTTTGATCCAACCAATTCAGACCATCCAAAAAGCATTGATCCAATGGAGCCTGCATTAGTGGTTGTCTTATGATGGCTGCTTCTCACACTTCTCTTGATTGAATCTACAATTTCAGTGCAGCAACTTTACGTTTTTGTTTCTTGACAGATATATCAGGAGACTAGGTTTTGAAGGAGGTCAGATTGTCGATCCTGATCTGGTATTTTCTACTGATGCATTAGACACTTTTGTCTTCTTTCTTTTGCTAATTATGTACTTACACCTAGCTTTGTACAGGGAGAGTTGCTGTGTCCAGTGTGTCGCAGACTTGCAAATTCCATTCTTCCAGCATCACCGGATTTCTCTGGTATAACTAGGAAGGCGATGCCAATTGCTCAAACCTCTACTGAAGCTGCTGCAACTATACACAATTTACAGTTCCCTCGCGCACTGGCCCTCCTTGAAAGTGCCAGAAAAATTGTTGGACAAAGCACATTTCTAAAAGCTTTTCCTGGGAATGTGAATGACACTGTGGAGCCAGCTTTAGATCCTTCCCTTCGAAGACTCACTATGCTTTACTATCCTCGTAGCAAAAGCAGCTTTTCAGCATCTGAAAGGCTAAGCCCATCCTTGTTTCTCTGGGAAACACTTCGGTACTCTGTCGTTTCAACAGAGATTGCTTCTCGTGATAGAATGTCAAGCTATTCTGCTCAATCGAAGTCTTGCTTAGAATCTCTGCGCAGTGAATTGAATTCATCGAGTGGATTCATATTGTCTCTATTGTTTCGTGTTTCTCACTCGGCACGTGTTCTGAATCGCCGTGAGGTTCTTCTGAGATTTGAAGGTATCCAACTGTTAGCAGGGTCTATTTGCTCTGGTATTTCTGGCGATAAAGATCTTTTGGATGCTACCAAGCGAAAAGGTATATAGGGCACCTTGGCCCCCTTTGTACAATCTTCCTACCGCAAGATTTTTTCCAGTGTTGTTTCTTAGTACTCACCTACTATAGCTATCACGGTAAATATGTAGTTATTAAAAAGATCAGATGGGTAACTTGTATGATGTACCTAATTTTGTGTTTTTGGATCTTGTTTACTGGAAATTCAAATCACTATAACTTGCATGTGCAGGAATATACCATATTTATGAATCCTCTTTCTCACATTTCCGTTTTTGATAGGCACTTCGCTACCTATGGTTGACCCGGAAAGTGAGGGTGAAATATTTCCTGATATTCAATTTTGGAAGCAATGTGCTGATCCAATCCTTGCTCAAGATCCATTTTCTTCATTAATGTCAGCACTTTTCTGTCTACCTGTTGAAGTTTTGACATCCACAGAATTCTTCATCCCTATTGTTCATCTATTCTACATTGTTTGTGTCATTCAGGTATACTGTTCTACAATCTCCCACCACCTACATATTTCTGTTATGGTGTATTTCTCTGTTAACATATGCATTGTGCTGTAGGCACTAATAACATGCTATCGGGAAGAAGCCTTTGACAGATCAAACTTCCGTAACTGCCTTCTCAACGATGTTTGCCAGGAGATGTCAGGATATGATATTGCTAGAGAATATTTTGTATCTAAGCACATCGATCCCTCTTGTGATCCAAAAGATATGGTACGGAGATTAACACATCCTTATCTTCGGAGGTGTGCATTGCTTTGGGAGCTGCTAAAATCCTCTTCCTCAGCACCCTTATATGACAGTTCCAATATTTGGGAAGGGTCACATCATCACTTAGATAGTAGCACAGCGGAAGGCAATTCTTCACTGGCAATTGAGCTGGATGGAGTGCGAGAACTGGAACACCTCTTTCAAATTCAGCCACTGGACCTGATTCTCAAAGATGAGTGTGTACATATGCTTGCCTTAAGATGGTCTCAACATTTCTGTGAAGACTACAGATCTCGCAAGTACAGAGGCATCCTCTTTTCTACCCCCGCGGTCCCATTCAGGCTGATGCAGTTACCACCTGTCTACCAAGTTCTCCTAGAAAGGTTTAGTTTGAATCTTCTAAGTTTTCTGGTCTGTGTACGTGTGTGTTCAGTGGCTTCAGGAGCTTGACTTTGGTTTGCAACTTAACATCTTACTCTTTTGTCCACCAGATATGTCAAGATGCAATGCCCTGATTGTGGTTCAGTGCCGGATGAGCCAGCGTTATGTTTGCTTTGTGGCAAGCTATGTTCACCTAGTTGGAAACCATGCTGCAGGTGAGTGTTTCAGCTTTTGTTCTCCCCACTCCACCAATGTTTGTTCTTCTGTAATTTATGAAATGTTAAACCTGTTCTTTTTTTAATGTTTAGGGCTGGTAAATGCCTAAATCATGCGTCTCAGTGTGGTGCTGGTGTTGGCATATTTCTTTTGGTGAGGGTATGTGTCACATCATTCCTCTTCATCCGATGAAGTTACTGTCACATTTTTCTGCTCTTTTTTTTGTGATATCAAAAGATCTTGTCGGTTTTGATAGTTGCTCTTTGCAGAAAACAACAATCCTGTTGCAACGATCGGCTCGTCTTACATTTTGGCCATCTCTGTACCTTGATGCTTTCGGTGAGGAGGTATTGGACTTACTAATGAACATTTTCATTTAATACTTGAGCCTTTTTTCAGCCACTCCGGATATATTTCATCCATGTATGATTCCATATCAGTACCTGCTGCCAAATCAACTGAAGAACATAGGCAATGTAGTATATCTGTTATACTGAATTAATGTGAGGAACCGTCTCCACCAAATAATCGAGTGAACTGACCAACCAATATTTTTTTCGACTGAAAACTGACCAACCGATATTTTTTTGACTGAAAACTGACCAACCAATATAGCTGCCGGGTCCATGAGGGACGCTATCAAAGAATCCGGCGACACTTAGACTGCAGTCTGCTGCACCACCACCATCCTAGAATATGCACCATGATATGATGCAAATATGATTTAACCTAATCACACAATAGTTGACATTGAGGGTTTGAGCATTGCATGTAGAGTGAATTGCGTGAACTGCCACATACTTAGCCGTAAATCTTTTGAAGCATATAATGGTGTTCCATTTCCTGCCTACAAAAAGAGAAATGGTTCTTTTGATGGTTACCTCGTGATACAAAGCTATGAAAGTATATGCAACACCTCGTGATAGTATGCGCTGCCAAGTGGTGCACCAAACAAATGATACGACCAAAGGCTGTCAGGATTTTTCTTTTCTTTTTTAGAGCTACCTTGTACCCCTTGCTTATGCATGTATGTACCTTTTGGATGCAGGATCATGAAATGCACAGAGGAAAGCCCTTGTATCTTAGCCAAGAAAGATACGCAGCCCTCACATATCTGGTAACAGTCTCCTTTGCTTATCCTCTATATTTTTCAAGGATCTATGTTCAAGATGGGATAACATGTTTTCTTTTGATTTGATAGGTGGCATCTCATAGCCTTGACCGGACTTCTGAAGTTCTGCGGCAAACAACCATCAGCTTTTATACATCTGATTAAGTGCATCGTTTTGAGGAACAATGCCCAAAGGTTTGGATAATGTTTGTTTTTATCATGGAATACTTGGAAGTGTCGTGAAGCATTGTACAGTATGTTTTCCAGGATTAAGATAACTGGCATATCATCCATCCCATAGTAGTCCTGCTGTTACTATTACCTCCCTCCCAAAAAGCTGTTCTTACATTTGTCTAGTTACGGATGTATCTAGATACGTTTTAGTGTTAGATACTCCCTCCGTCCCAAAATTCTTGTCTTAGATTTGTCTAGATACAGATGTATCAGATACATCCATATCTAGACAAATCTAAGACAAGAATTTTGGGACTGAGAGAGTACATGTGTATTAGACAAATCTAAGACAAGCTTTTTGGGATGGAGTAAAATTCCTCTACTGACTGTTCTAGTCGAAGCATATGGGTTCAGAAACTATTTTTTTTTACAACAGAGCTCATACAGTAGATGACAAGAAAGAATATGGTTTGACATAGTCAGGTACTCCCTCTGTAAAGAAATATAAGAGTCTTAGATCACTACTTAGTGATCTATAAACACTCTTATATTTCTTTACGGAGGGAGTAGTTTGCAATATATATTTCATCTCGTTACTTGTTATGGGCTCATATTATATATCCCCACCGTTTATGTCTGCATTTCTTGCTGCAGTACGAACCATGGTAACCATGTTGACCTTGGTGTAGCTGTTTTATTGACAGGATCATGTGATGTGCATATTTTCTGGGAACTGTGGTCTAGCTTCAAATTCATGCTTTCCAGTGATGGTGAATTGCATCCATTCCCAAGGTGATAATCACAGCATTTTGTTCTGCACATGCATGGGCACACATGTTTTCTCTTTGATTTCCCCTTTCTGAAACTTGTATCATCTTAGGTGGCGCGGATTCTGCCAGACTATCGAGCCATGCGTTGGTGTTTCAGACCAAGTTCTCGTGCACAATGTACAGCGGTGCCTATGGTGCCCCCTTTTTCTTTCCTTTTTCGTTCTGTTAGCATGTGACCAGATGGTTGGTTGAACTGTTCACATTGTACAAATCCGCCGTGCGAAACTATCTGCAAGAAATGTAGGCTAATTAAACTTGCAACTGCCGTCGTTTGCAGCATCATGCAGTATGCATCCCTTTTTATTTTTTGCTTGGAAATCCCCCACTCACACACAAAAGAACAAACTTGAACCAAAGTAGATAAATCTGGGAATAGTATGTGATCCAGTCAAAAGGCAGAGTAACCCTAGTGATTTTATAAAATCTCAATTCTTCAAAAGTTGTAGGTAGGTGTCAACCAGAAGCATATAGAATGGGAAACGCTTGTGTTCACCCTACGGATCCCGTGCAATGCCAACCGCTTCCGTGGCCACCATCTGATCTATTTTTGATCAGATGGGCTTAGGAGGGTTCTCCTCCGAGCCCATCTCCACCGCCGCTGGGGAGAGGAGCTCCCACATGCGCTGCCTCCAGACAGTGCGCCACTGGCCATGGCGTCGCCCTAGCCCTGCCCTGTCCTTGTGTCATCCGGTGGCTGCCGTTGGTCGGCGTCCTTGAGGTCATCCCCGTCGCGCCCCTACTCTTCCTTCTCGGGCTCCTTGCCATAATAATCTCTCTAGGATTTGCCTACTCTTCCTTCTACGGCTGGGCAATCTGTGCCCTGGCCCGTCCATGCCATACAAATTTCTGTAATATAGACCTGCTACTGGGCCATGAAATAATAACCTAGTAGTAATTTCCTTCAGCTATGGCCCACTGGCCCGCCCAACAATTTGGGTGAAGCTCCGCCACTGTAGTCCTTGCCATAGTCTCTCTCTAGGATTGGGGCTGGGATGTTCTGTTTCGAAACAAAGGGCCTATTACAATTGCAAAAGAGTTTTTGTTGCCAGAGGGCCTCGCAAAAGAAAAAAGGAACTTGCAATGTTTTTCTGCAACAAGATCTGTGTAGCTGAAATTTTCTGCACTAGCGTGTGGCTAGGTCCCAATCTCAGTCAAATGACATAACATGTAAAAAAAATATTTTTTGCATGGATCTCAATGGTATACATAACCAAGTTAGCAAGAATGTAAGGCTACAGAAAATACAACAACACCACTCTTGTTGCAAAGGGAGCTGCTCGCGTGGGCACATCCGACGGTCATTAGCGGGTCCATCCAATGGTCATGGAGGCAGTCAATTTTTCTTTAAACCCAACATGCATATTAATTAATTGGATTGGGAGGGAATTATCCATGATGGGTTAGGCCAAAACACTAAGTATACATAGTAAAAAGAATGCAATTTTGGAAGGGGGATAATGTGCCCCTTTGGCCTCCTCGAGGCTCTGCCAGTGTGTCTTATGATATGCACTTTGAACTGTTGTGCTACGCTAACAATTTCTGCATTGTGGTACACCATTCGTGTGGTCAAGCCATGCCGGTAATGTATTCAAGCACATGCCATCACTGGCGGCCATTGATAAAAATGGTGTGTCATTGTCACATGATTGAACGCCCGAGTTTGTTACCCTTACGAGGATAGCCAGACAAGAGAGTGAGATTTTGCTCTCCCATGCGACACCTTCCTAAGTGATTTAAATGATTTATTTACTCGCAAACTTTTAATTTGATTAGCGACCTGTTTTTGGTGGCGAGTTTGCCTTGCCGGGAAAATAAGAACCCATGTTGTCATGTACATTTTTTTTCTTTCCATCATCACTATTTGCTAGGTTATGTCATTGGTTTTCATGTTAGTATAGTTTACAATGTTATGTATGGGCGCTATAAATTGAATGTTCACACGTTACCATAATAGTTTACAATGTTATTTAGAGGCCCTAAAGTGAGTGTTCACGTGTTACCACAACAGTTTACAATGTTATGTAGAGGCTCTATAAAGTGAGTGTTCATGTGTTACTACAATAGTTTACAACTACCATAATACTAGCTTGCAAAAACGTCTTATATTGTGGAAGGGAGAGAGTACTTTACAAATCATGTCATGGAGTATTGGAGTTGGCAACCCATCAATCAACCTGCTAACTAAGAGCATCTTCAATAGACGCGCGGTAGAGCGGGCCGCTAATTTTTTTTGTAGCGACGAAATATTACCAACATTTCCCACTCAAACATAGAACCAAGAAGATCAAACACACCAAACATAAATCAACAATGAATAGTTCAATTATTATTACAACTCAAACAAATGGTTTATCCTTAATACAACAAATAGCTCATAAACAATACAACAAATAGTCAACAATACAACAAACATACAACATCAAACTAGTTTTGTTGCCCATTCCATGACCACCACTCCTCGACTATATCCTTTTGAAGCTCATCATGCGTTTCGGCACGTCGAATGTCATGGCAGTTAGAAGCAATATATACCTTGCAAGTATTTTGTCAAACACCTTGTGGGCGCCGAGCTGCAAATGGCCGCCTGTTGCTATTCTCGGAGGAACGGTGCGCTCAAGGGGCGGCAGTAAGGAGAGAAGGTGGAGGAAGCAGCAGCGACCACCGGGAGAAGCAGGGAAAGCGGCGGCGCGCTGAGGATAGGCGGGGAAGTGCCGCCGGGTCGCCGGAGCGAGTGGCGGAAGGTGCGGGTGGAGGCGCCAGTGCCAGGAGGTTTCAGATCCGGTGGTTGGTGAGATTCGCGCGCACGATTTGCTTGTCCAACGCGGGCGAGCGGGCGCACCAAAACCAAGCGCACAATGCAGCTTTTCCTGGCGCCTCGGATTATAGAGCGGTTGTTGGGGCGCTACTTTCGACAGCGCGCGGCTTATCTAGCGCATCTGTTGGAGATGCTCTAAGTGACTACAATCTAGGTGGCATCGGTTTGTAATCATGATGTCCTTCATTATTTTCTTATTGCTTGACTTTATAATTCATCTCACTTCAGTTGACACCAACATAGGACGTTTTTCCTTTTTTTTTTCTTCTTCATGTTTATCATTTTTTTTAATTTTGCCTTTTTTGTCGCTATTTTTTTGCGCGTCTGATGAGAAATGTGCAAGTGCAGTTGCATGGTCAATAGAGGATGTGCAACTGTTGTTGCATGGCCGGCGCGTGTGCAACTGTAGTACCATGCGATCGACAAGGTATCGTTGCGTGGCTGACGGGCTATACAATTGTAGTTGGACACGAAAAAAAGAAAATATGAATCTAAGAAAGAAAACACAAAAAGATGAGCCAAGAAACATATACTTCCTTCGTCTCATAATATAAGAGCGCTTTTTACACTAACTAGTGTTAAAAATACTCTTATATTGTGGGACGGGGGAGTAGAAAACAAAAAAACCAAGTAAAATCGTACGAATCTCCTAAAAATGTACTGGTTAACTGTAACAAAGTAATGAAATGAAAACTAAACTTGGTTACCCACAAGACAAGACTAATGTTAACCACCATTACTTCTTCATCTTGGCGGTGGCGGTCGCCTGTTGGCGATGAGTTCCGCGATGTTGTACGCCATGACGGAGAGCAACTGGTTAGCATCGTTCTCCTGATCTCCTCCGACACGGGATCCTTGTTGGTGTCACTCTCCATCATGGCCAGTTCGCAGAAATCCGGCTGGAACGAGGCGCGCTTGAGCTTGGGCGACGCCACGTCGAGGCGGCCGGCGCTGAGGTCGTCGAGCGCGCCGGCGACGTCCCCTTGCATGAATTGGTACGTGACGATGCAGTTTTGGAGGGCGTCCACGAGCAGGTTGAGCAAGTGCAGCGTCAACGAGACGTTGGTGGCGGTGAGCTTGGCGGCGGCAATGGCGAGCCCGCGGGCGTCCCTGGCGGGCGCGGCCGCCGGGTCGGCGGCGAGCGTGCGCACGCAGTAGCGGTAGGGGGTGCCCACGGTGGCGTTGGTGATCGCTACGCACGTCGACTTGATGACGTACGAAGGCCGGGCCGCCGCCGTGGACGCCGCGAGGAGGAAGGTGAGGAGAAGAAGGGGCATGTGCTGCTGCTGCTGGTGGATCGCCGCCATGGCTTGTTGGATCGTTAACTGATTACTCGTGCGGTCGTGCCGCACCGGGGGATGTAGCCCCAACATATGCTTGCATGCAGGCATGCATTATAGAAAAGGAGGCTCACCCCGGCCTCTACATCTGAAAGATGCTTGTGGCCAAAATCCAGACATGCATATGCGTGAGGGATGGAGTAGTTGGTTGGTTGACAGGTGGCCGGGATCGATATTAGGAGCAACCAATCTTTGTTTTGTTGGGAGCCAGTCCAAGTGACGGTGGCTGGATCACCGGACGGCACGCCACGGCACCGCCATTTCTCCTAGGCGAAGCGAGCGAGATGCTGGGTTAATGGAACGGATGGCGGTGATCGCCGGTAGCACGCTCGATCTGCCTGCCCGTGGGAGGGAGGAGCCGCGCGCTCATTCATTTCTTTGTTATTAGTTTATTTTTTCTAACCTCCCAATTTTATTTTCTTTTTCTTTTTTTATTTCTGTTTATATTTGAGATACTAGCTTGAGAAACGATCTTACATTATGGGGACGGAGGGAGTATATTTCAAACATCACATTAGCTAACGTTTAGAAAATGTTCATGGTGAATTTACAGTGTCCATGAAGTGTAAAAGTTTTGTTCACACAACTTCTAGAAAATATGAATAGCATTAAAAAAAAGCTTCCTGATATTTTAAAAAATGTTGATCCGTTCAGAAAAAGGTTTGTGACATTTTCAATTATTTTTTACAAAATGTAAAAAAAATGCGCATAATTTTTTAAAAAACTTTCCTGCCATTCAAAAAAATGTTCACATGAGTTCATCGCATTTTAAAAATTGATTATGTTACGTAAAAGCATATTGGCGTAGTTTCAAAGACGTGTTTTGTCTAATTCAAAAAATGTTCACGCATGTCAAGAATCTGTTCTTGACATTAAATATATTTTTACAGTGTAAATAAATGTTTACATAGTTAAAAAACGATTCATATTATTCAAAAAATGTTAAATGCTTATTGGAATTAGCATTTTTGAGAAAATAATTTAATCTGTACTTCTAAATATTTCCATCATGTATTTGGGAAATGTTCAACGTGCATTAGTTTATTTTATTACAATGTTTATTTAAAAAAGTCGACATGTATTGGAAAAAAGAGAAAACAAAAGAACAAAGAAATCAAAGAAACTCGAAGGTAACTGAAAAAACCCATGAAAACCAATAAACACACACACACACACACAAGCGCGCGCGCGCGCGTGCGTGCACGCAGGCACGCAGCAACCACGCGGGATCTTCCGTAACCGGACCAAGCCAGTTCATAGAATCTTACCAACAAAACTGCTTGTGGCGGCTACAGTACTGGGCTGGCCTAGTAACCCTGCCAACTGCCATAGGCGACACCGAAGGATCTCCCCCGATACCTCCAAGCTATATGTTGCCTCGGAATCACTAGTTAAAGGTCACCCTTTGCAAAGATCATTTCCATTTTCTGGCAAGTAGTTTTATATTTTTCGTACATTCGTTTATCATTTTATCTCTTGAACCACACGTCCAAACTCTGAACTGTTTTCACCATTAGATTTTTCGCGTCGAGATCTTTGAAACTAGATCCCATGTTAATTGGTTTCGAGAAACTTCTTTATGAAAAAAATCCGAAATAAACCAAAGCCGGAGGCATGGTTTTTTCTCTCTCACTTTTTTCCCTTCCTGTGCTTCTCGCATAACCAATTCCGTGTCTCGACGAGAAGCAAATTTGTACTTCTTGTGGAAGCACAGATTTTTCCCTTTCTGATAAGCACAACCGCGCTTTTCGCAGAAGCAAATATGTGACTCCACGATATACCTGGCCATAACTCGGGCCGGGCCTAACAAAGCCCGCAGCAGAAAACCCAGGCTGGGCCCGGCCCGGCCTTCGGGCCTAGATTTCAGGCCCAAGCCCGGCCCATCAGTGAAAAAGCCCATCAGGCCTCCTGCTGGGCCTCTTCCCTAAAACACACATATGTCAAGCCCTAGCCCAGCCTGTCCTGGCATTCAGGCTCAAATCTAGGCCCAGGCTCAGCCCGCGGGCAAGACCGGACCGGGCCGGGTCAGGCTATTTCGGTCGGGTCGGGTTGGGCTGGGTTTCCCATGGCCAGGTATACTTCACGAGAAGAAAATATGTGCCTCCACGAGAAGCAAATACATGCTTCTCGTGAAATCAACTTTATGCTTCTCATGGAAGCAAAAGCAAAATCACAAAAAAAAAAATCATGTTTTCCCCCTTTTGCTATGCTTACCTGGGAAGCAAAAAAAATCACACAAAACAAAATTCATGACCTTTTTTTCCTTTCCAAGAAAGACAACTGTGGTCTCGCAGAAGAAAATCCGTGCCTTCATGAGAAGAAAATATGTGCTTTTCATGAAAGCAGATTTTTTTTCCGCGCAAAAAGAAAAATCACGCAATTTTTCTTCTTCGTCAAATCCTAGGGAAAACCGAGCAAAAACCAAAAAGCCAAAAACAGAAAACCCCCATCTAAAACTCAAAAAAGCTTACAAAATAAAAAATGAAATCTAGAGGAAGCTCCCAGCACACGACATGTGGTGGCCACTGGACGGACTACTTGGCATGCTGTAAGGGCCCCAAAAGTGACCATTGGAGGTTCCCCGCCAGGGGTAACCTCCAGTTAGTTGCTCTCACATTGCATACTGCGATCTGTAACATAGCGTCGCCCCAATTAACACCCTTAATGGCCGGCCCAATCACAAAGTATTGTTTCGGTTTTCCTCCTATTTTCTTTTGGTTTCCGTTTGTTTCTTTGGTTCGTTTTGTCGGGTTTTTTTGACGTTACTTCAATGCTTTTCTTTATTTCCTTTTCCTTTTCCCTTTTTTCAACTCATGTATGTTATTTTCACTGTACAATTTTCATATACCTGTGGAATTTGTTTTATATGCATTGAATATTTTCAAATGCATGATGTACATTTTTTTCAAATACATGTTTTAAACATCTTTTGAAATACATGCTAAACATTGTTTTACTACAAGGTGAATATTTTTAATGGCACAAAATAGTATTTACGTAAACCATGGAATATATTTTCTACCTTGTACAAACATTATTTACATTGAACCTTGTTAAAAATCCTACATACATCTTTTGAATGGTACAAAACATTTTTAAACTACATAAACATCATTTTTACATTGTATGAATTTTTTTAAATGTCATAAAACATATCCTATGTATACCTAGGAGAGTCATCCCCACTAACTTATTTATCTCAACATGTAAGTATGCCACCTAATCATATGATTATGAATGAGATAAGGCCCACCCAAACATGCAATCATGTTTGGGATAAAACCCACCACAACATTCAACCATGCATGGGAAATGTTTATCATTAAATTATTATACATTTATATTCGATAAATTTGACAACTCTACACAATCAAATATAATAAGTCATATGTCCTTTTAATTTTTGTGCTCATGCTATCAACCCAATTTTTTATCAACCAATTCTCGCTGCAACGAATGCATGAACAATATTCAAAAATGTTGCGTGCATTCGTTTCCAAAAGTTGCATGAACATATTTTATACAATGCGTTAATGTTTTTTTAATGTTTGATGAATGTTTTAAGTAAAATAATTTTTGAAATATACAATATAATTTTATAATATTTCTGAATGTTAAGAAAAATATAAAAAAGAAAAAGAGAAAAAAAAAGAACCTACCACTAATTGGGCCCGCCCACCGTATGCTTGCTTGAGGAGGGCTGGTAAACTATGTTCCAGATCACAACAAGTGATATATTGGGCGTGTTTGGCAGCCCGCCACTAGTAGAAAACAGGGCTTTGGTCCAGGGTAATATTCACATTAGTCCCGGTTCAGTCACGAACCGGGACAAATGTGAGCATTGGTCCCGGTTCGTGCGGCTAAGGCATTAGTCCCGGTTCGCCTGAGCCCTTTAGTCCCGGTTTAAGACACGAACCGGGACTAAAGGGTGCGATGCCCTTTAGTCCCGGTTCGTGCCTCAAACCGGGACTAAATATTAGACCTTTAGTCCCGGTTTGAGACATAAACCGGTACTAATGGGGTTGAGACCTTTAGTCCCGGTTCGTGCCACGAACCGGTACTAAAGGTCCCATTTTCAAACTCTACCCCCTGGATCGCCTTTTTAGTTTAAAAAAAATAAAAGAAAATGATGGAAATGTCAAAAAAATAAAAGAAAATAAGCTTCCCATGTGATATGTGGTCTAGTTGTTGGAAAAATTTGCAAATGTGAATTTCGACTTTATTTGCAAAATCTCTCTGGAATTTGTAAAATGGGCATAACTTTTGCATAGTACTCGGATGAAAAAGTATTTTATATGAAAAATCATCTACTCGAAAACCTAACAGAAAAAAAGTTACGGGGCTTTTAAGATCTGGAGGCAAAAAATTTCAAAAAAATTCAAACTTACTAGTTTCAAGAAGTATTAGTGTTACGAAATAATTATTCAAGAATATTAGTGTTAATAAATAATTATTTCAGGTTTTTTGAATTTTGGTCAAATCTGGTCAAACTATGGTCAAACAATGGTCAAACTAATTATTCAAGAAATATTACTGTTACTAAATATTAGTGTTATTTTTTAGAACAATAGTTTCAAACTCAAACAGTGAAATGTGTGACTTCATGCTCAAGCTAAATTCCTGAGGTTAATAGGATTGACATCTTACTATTGTCAGGAAAACAACAAGTGCAGACTTGGAAACAGGGAGAATAGAACCCGGAAGTTAAGCGTGCTCAGGCTGGAGTAGTGAGAAGATGGGTGACCGTCCGGAAAGTTAGATGATGAGGGGTGATTAGAGGTTAAATTGAGAAGTGATGAGGGGTGAGGGGTGAGGGGTGATTAGAGATGAGAGGTTAAAATAATTCAGAAATTTGAAAATAAAAAAAAATTCAATTTTTTTTTTCAAAAAGGAATTAAAAAAACATAATTTTTCCTTTAGTACCGGTTGGTGTTACCAACCGGGACTAAAGGCGGACCTCCAGGCAGCGGCCACGTGGAGAGCCTTTAGTCCCGGTTCGTGTAAGGCCCTTATGAACCGGGACTAAAAGCCCTTTTTCTACTAGTGCGCATAGAGGCCAGCCTGGCCCGGGTGGGAAGAAAATTGGTTGTTTGGTTGCCTGCGTTCACTGTTGGGCCTGCATCGCATGGATCTTAAAATAGCTCCCAGCTAGGCCCGCTTGGAACGTCCAAATCGATAGTTTTTCCAGAGCCAGGCCCACGGGATGAACGTGGGCGGTGGCTGCACACGAGGAGCCACACTTGAGAAGCCGCTTTGTTTCCCGAAGCACATGCAATAATTACCCTCACCTTCCCTCACCGCTCTCCCCCTCTCTCCACTCTTCCACTTTCACACCGACAGCAGCGATAATCCGCGAACTGGAGATCAGCAAGGTGACCACCAGCTGGACTTTACCGGCATTAGAAACATCACCCGCAACACTTCGACAATGGGGTAAGCCGTATTTTCACCTCGTAACCTACTATTTCGCATTCGATTCGCGTTATAGAGGAATGGGGAACCGGGGTAAATAGGCATAGAACTGACCATAACTTGATGATGATTACTACGTAGCCATGTATTTTTAGGGTTCCGATCCATATTGAGTACAAGGGGAATGGGGATTGGGGGTTAATATTACACAATAGATTCTAATCTTAGCCCCTGTGATCCTGGAGGTGGTTGGAGCAGCGGGGACCCGTGGCCTTGTTCTTGTCCTCCGATTGGACCACCGTCTCGCCGGAGTCCAGATCGATTGGCAAAGTACGGCGGCCTACCTCTGGCGCCCTACCACCATTTCTGCCACTTCTTCTTCCTCCTCCAGCTCCAAACCGATGACCTCCGACGCCACTAAAGTCCTAATAATCTAGTATGCTGTGGCACGATGGTCATAAGGAGCCCTGTACACCCTGTACTTGGCCCACCTTACCCTCTGTCCAGCATCATTGGAGTTGGCCTGATTCATTGCCCAATGAAGGATATCGACTGACATAGCACCCTTCACCGGGTCAGGAATCAGCGTCTTCAACTCCTTCGTCGTCGCCTTCTTCACCAGATCATCTGCCTCCTTGTGCATGTCTTCGATGCTGCTGAAGTTCGAGTACACTTCCATGGTGTTCTCGAACTTGGTGCGGTTACCAAGTGAGTACTCGAGGAAGAAAGCCCTCCATCCAATACCCCAAGGGAAGGGGTTGGGGTTGGAGTTGGAGTTCATGGCGATGGATAGGGGGAAGAATGAGAGACACAGAGGAGAGAGGGTTAACTGAGTGTGGTTGTGGGTAAGTAGTGATCGTCAGTAGCCCTGGGCATTCGGTTCCCCCGGACTGACTGGTTTGGTGCTTCGGGTTTTAAAGAATTTCGGCTTCTAGATTTGGGTAAACGATCAGTTTCCTATAAAAACGCTAACCGAGAGATCGGTGCACCGATGCTTCGGTTAAGACCAAACAACTGATGAAAATGAAACTGAGTAGGCAATGAAGATCTAGAAAATATGAGAATGGTGAAGATCAATTGTGGCAAACACGTTACAAGTTGTAGTCCATTAGCCGTGTCCACCACCTCATCCCTCTATGCTCTCTACCCCTGCCAGTTGCACTCATAAATCAGATCCTCAGATCCGTGCGCCTCCCAACGCCCCCCCTCTCTCTTTCACTTTGACATCACATACCAAGATTCACAACTTGGTTCTGGGCTCGGCAGGTGGAAGAGTTGGTCGCCGCCTCGCCGGTTATCTTCTGTTTCCACGAGTAGCAGCACTATTCATCATCACCCCGACTAAGAGGTGGAAGTGGAGCACTGCCGCTAACGGCCATGGGGATGGAAGAAGTCAAAGGCAAGGCGATGGTCGAGAGACTAGCGAGCGAGAGCTAGGGTGCGGTCATGTGTCTAGGATTGGGACAACGATTTCACCGCTCTATCCAGGTTGAGTAGTTGGGCTGTGGGCTACATAGATTTCTCGGGAGTTGACCATTGGTTCGGTATTTTGGTGTGTTCGATTGCTTGATGCATACACAAGAATTGACCAAACAAAGTTCAGTTTCTCAGATTGGCTGACCGAATTTACGACCAAAGGTTCAATTTCTATGCGTTCAGTCCTAGTTAGTTCGGGTCGATACTCCGGTCATCGATTTATATGCCCACCCCTAATCTCCAGCCTCGGTAAATATAGGGGTTTTGGAGACATGTTTTAATACCGATCAACTTTTGAACTTTGTGCTCCTCATAACGCCATGCACTTTGTGCTATTCATAATGCAGATCGAGATAGAGAACAATGACAAGGGCAATGATGTTGGTGCCTCCCATGAACAAGGGCAAGCAGGTGGTTCTTCCCTTAGAGGTGGTGCCACACACGACAGAGGAGGTGCCTCCCATGGACGACGAGGTCGTGGTGGAGGAGCCCCCCAACGGCAACCGGCAAGCGCTGTAACTACATGCACTACCATGAGGAGGGTGGGCCAACTCACTTCTGCAAGGTAATTGTTGCCCCGAAGCTCGAGTGCATACCAATGCCCCTAGACTTCACCAAGCACTTCCTGGCCGTGCTAATGGAGTTCAAGATCAAGACGAACACCGACTACTCATGGAGGGTAACTGTGAGGCTGATGAACGCAGGGTCACCCTCGAACAGGGTTGGACCACCTTCGCCGCCGTCCATCAGATCAAGATCGGGTACATGGTGACCTTCAAGTTGCTGACTCCCGACACGCTAAAGGTCATTGTCTTCAACGACGACGGCATTGAAGTGGTGACCAAGTGTGGGAGGCATGACGAGGCCTTCATCGTGAAAGTCTAGGACAACTCTCCATTGCTCCAGCTGGTTTAGTATCGACTATATCATACTATTTTGCTTGAAAGCTGCTATGTTCAAGTGTAGTACTATGTTCAAAACTGCTTGCTATGGTTTAGAACTGTGTTAATATGCTATCTTTTTTGTGTCTTTGGGTTGTTCTACACACCCCTGTGTGCTGGTAACCTCACCACCTCGCCGAATAGGTTACCAGACAACATGTGTTGCATGAAACCAAACACCATGCCTTGTGATTCTGCCTAAACAAGCGGGCAGCCAAACAAGCCACCTTTCGTTTACGCCCCATGCCGGCAAACAAACAACACGCATATGTTGGTTTTTTTGCCTGTTTTCTCCCAGTCAGGCTCAACTTGGAAGTGTATGCTATGCAGGCAAAATTTTCTACCAGAACCAAACACGCCCATAGTAGCGCACCTCTTAATACGGGCAAGATATAGCCCGGGTACATATCAATGGGAGGGGGGCTATATGTCGTTTACTGCAACCCGGAAGGAGGTCTCACCTCATGCAGTGCTGCCTTCCGGTCGCTATAGAAAAATATTCATTGTTTTTTTCTTGTGTTCATTGTTTGGAAAAATATTCTAAAATACATATATTCAAAAAGTTAAACTAACTAAAAATATAACAAAAACCGTGCATTTAGAAATTGTTAATGCAGTGATAAAATTTGTTAGCATAGTTTAGAAAAATATTGATCCCACTCAAAAAAACATGTTAACGTGTTCCAAAAATTGTGTTCGTGAAATAGATTTTTGTACATTGGAAAACAATGTTCGCGTAGTTTACAAAAAATATGTTTTGTATAATTTAAAAATAATTTAACGTGTATTATAAAAATATGTTACACGTTTTATGTTTTGTGTAGAATGTGTTTTGAATAAAAATGTTAACTATGCATTTATAAAAGGTTAAACAGGTATAATTTCTTTTTAGTTGTATATGAATAATCTACAATGTGTATAAAAATGCAGACATCAAACATATATTTGAAAAAAATATTAATCATGTATTTAAAAATGTTAATGGTGTGAAAAAATTATTTTTTTACAAAAATGTATTGTATGAGAAAACTAGATGCTAAATCATAATTTTGAAACAGGTAACTTACGTAAAAGAGTTGACATGTATTGAAAAAAAAAACATGAAGAAACCAAGAAAGAAACAATGAAAGATGAAGAAACCCGAGAAAGAAAAAAAAACACCACATAAAACTGAAAAAAGAAACAAAAAACAAAGAAAACAAAAAAAAAAGGAAAAATGAAAGAAAAGTGAAAAATGAAAGAAAAGTAAAAAATGAAAGAAAACTTAGTGCGCCGGCCCAAAAGAGCGAGCGAGGCAGGCGCCAGAGGCGAGACGTACTTAGCAATCAGTACGGGATTCACCTAAAAAAATGCAATGGCGAGGGGCCGTGGTAAGTTTCGTGTCTGAATGTGGCAGCATTCCCTGACACTCTCTCCTCTCTTTTGTCTGCAGTCTATCCCTTTTTCTCACTTTCTTCTCTGTCTTTCTTTCGGGAAATCCTTATTTGCCGATCACGGCAGCAAGTAGTCCAAAATCACGAGTGAAGAGTTACTCCTTGTAAAAGTCATCCCTGTTGAAAAACGTAGCATTCAATTTAAAAAAAATTTCCACACTCACGCAAGATCTATCTAGAAGATGCATAGCAACGAGAAGGTGAGAGTGTGTCTACGTACCCTCCTAGACTGAAAACGAAAGCGTTTGACAACACAGCTGATGTAGTTGAACTTCTTCTCGTTCCGACCGATCAACCACCGAACATACGAAACCTCCGAGTTCTGCACATGTTCAGCTCGATGACGTCGCTCAAACTCTTGATCCAACAAAGTGTTGAGGAAGTAGATGAGTTCCGTCAGCACGACGACGTGGTGACGGTGATGGTGAAGTGATCCGCGCAGGCCTTCGCCTAAACACTACGAGAATATGACCGAGGGTGTAATTTGTGGAAGAAGGCCCCGCACACAGCTAATAGATGTTGTTGTGTGTTCTAGACGCCTCCCCCCTCATATATATAGGTGGGAGGGAGAGGGAGCAGCCAAGGGGGGCGCCCCAAGTAGGCCGAATCCTACTTGGGGTTCCTCCGCAATTCGGTCTCCCCTTTCCTTTTTCACCGGAGGGGGAAGGAAAGAGGACGGAGGAGGGAAGGAAAGGGGGAGGCTGAATCCCTCCCCTTCCTTCTCTCTTCCCCTCTTTTCTTTCTTCTCTGGTGAGGCTCATATGGGGGGCGCAGCAGTCCTTGCTGGCTGCTGCGTTTCCTCTCTTGGCCCATTAGGCCCATGCCTTTGCCGGGGTGCCCGTAACCCCTTTCGGTGACTCGATATGTACCCGGTACCCTTCAGAACACTTTCGGTGTCCGAATACTATCGTCCTATATATCAATCTTTACGTCTCGACCATTTCGATACACCTCGTCATGTCCGTGATCTCATCCGGGACTCCGAACAACATTCGGTCACCAAATCACATAACTCATATAATACAAAATCGTCATCGAACTTTAAGCGTGCGGACCCTACGGGTTCGAGAACTATGTAGACATGACCGAGACACCTATCCGATCAATAACCAATAGAGGAACCTGGATGCTCATATCGGTTCCTACATATTCTATGAAGATCTTTATCGGTCGAACTATAATGACAACATACGTTATTCCCTGTGTCATCGGTATGTTACTTGCCCGAGATTCGAGCGTCGGTATCTTCATACCTAGTTCAATCTCGTTATTGGCAAGTCTCTTTACTCGTTTCGTAATACATCATCCCGCAACTAACTCATTAGTCACATTACTTGCAAGGCTTCTTATGATGTGCATTACCGAGAGGGCCCAGAGATACCTCTCCGATACTCGGAGTGACAAATCCTAATCTCGATCCATGCCAAACCAACAAACGCCTTCATAGATACCTGTAGAGCATCTTTATAATCACCCAGTTACGTTGTGACGTTTGATAACACAAGACATTCCTCCGGTATCCGGAAGTTGCATAATCTCATAGTCGAAGGAATATGTATTTGACATGAAGAAAGCAATAGCAATAATACTGAATGATCATTATGCTAAGCTAACGGATGGGCCTTGTCCATCACATCATTCTCCTAATGATGTGATCCTGTTATCAAATGACAACTCATGTCCATGGTCAGGAAACCTTAACCATCTTTGCTCAACAAGCTAGTCAAGTAGAGGCTCACTAGGGACACAATGTTTGTCTATGTATTCACACATGTATTTATGTTTCCGATCAATACAATTCTAGCATGAATAATAAACATTTATCTTGAATAAGGAAATATAAAATAACAACTTTATTATTGCCTCTAGGGCATATTTCCTTCAGTCTGCCACTTGCACTAGAGTCAATAATCTAGTTCACATACCATGTGGTTAATACCCAATAGTTCAGGTCGTCATGTGATTAACACTCATAGTTCACATCGCCATGTGACCAACACCCAAAGGGTTTACTAGAGTCAATAATTTAGTTCACATCGCCATGTGATTAACACCCAAAGAGTACTAACGTGTGATCATGTTTTGCTTGTGAGAGAAGTTTAGTCAATATGTCTGCTATATTCAGATCCGTATGTATTTTGCAAATTTCTATGTCTACAATGCTGTGCATAGAGATACTCTAGCTAATTGCTCCCACTTTCAGATTGAGACTCAGAGTCATCTGAATCGGTGTCAAAGCTTGCATCGACGTAACTCTTTACGACGAACTCTTTATCACCTCCATAACCAAGAAACATTTCCTTATACTGGTACGCGTCGGTGCTATACAAACGGTTTTTAACCCCTTTCCGCGACGACATTTGGAATCGTCGCCAAGTGAGTGTGGGCGATAGGGGGGGGGGGGTCCTTCCCACACGACCCAGAAACCGTCGGGGATAGGCCCTCCTGGGCCACAGGCTGGGGCAAAATGAGCTCGTGTGTGATCGGGCGAGGCATCGAAACCCAATCATTTCCGTTGTATGTACATCCCACACGGTGAATCCCAGAAAAACATTTCCGTTCGTATGTATATCACACACAGTTAATCCAAGGAATACATTTCCGTTCTTATGTACATTCCAAACAGTCAATCCAGGGAAAACATTTCATTCGTATGTACATCCCACACAGTCAATCCAGGGAAAACGTTTCCGTTCGAATGTACTTCCCACATATTCAATCCATGGAAAAAGTTTCCATTCGTATGTACATCCCACACAGTCAATCCAGGGAAATTTTTTCTGTTCGTATGTACATCCCACACAGGTTAACTTATAGGCTCGTGTGTGATAGGTGTAACTATCACACACGCTCTACCTTGGTTAATCGTTTGGTTTTATCAACTACATCACACACGATTTGATGAAAAAAACTGTGTGGCATTGGGCTACCCATCACAGGCGCTTTTACTGCTAGAACCGTTTGCAAAGCTCCATGTCATATTTAGCAGGTTTATTAGTTTATAGTTAATAATTCCAGTATTACGCAAATTCACATTTCATATCGAACAACTGTTTGCCAATTCCATATCAGGCACATAAATATATTTTAACATCACACACTAGTAGAAAAAGGACCTATAGTCCCGGTTCGTAAGGGCCTTTAGTCCCGGTTCATGAACCGGGACTAATGGGTCGTTACTAATACCTCCCCTTTAGTCCCGGTTCTTACACGAACCGGGACAGATGGCATCCACGTGGCGCTGCCGGCAGCCCAGTAGTTTTGGTCCCGGTTGATGACATAAACCGGGACCAAAAGGCTTCCACGCGTCAACAGCTGGCTGGAGCTGAGTTTTTTCTTTTTTTTTTTAAAAAAGTGGCTGGTTTAGGGGTTTAGGGGGTTATTTTTAGGTTGTTATTAGCTAGCTAATAGAGAGAAGTGTCCTCTCTTATATCTTCGTCCTTGGTTTACCAACGCTACTGCTATGTTCATTTCACTCGCAGATATATAATAACTCATGCATGCTCGCATCATACATCATAATATATAATAACAAGTCCTACTAATCATGCATCATCATACAACTTCTACTCATTATTAATAATAAGTCATACGATCATCATCCTCATAGTCATCGAACCCAACCCTACATAATTGTTCTTAGCACATGATCATCAGTATCAGGTAGGACCTAAACACCCTTAAGGTAAAATAGCATAAAACAATATAGATCCCGACTCTCCATTATGAAGAATGGAGATCATCCTGTCTCCAATTCTTGCGCTTCGCTTCCTTTTGCTTCTAAGAAGCTCCTTACGACTGTCCATACATTTTTTCCATTCTTTGATTGTCATGTCTCCACTTCTTTTAGAAATCCGGTATGGACAGTTGAGATTCGTAGGATGACCTGGATATATGTTCAAAACATGAAGGCTGCCATTCTCATACATAAAATGAGGCACACAATCCTCTGAGATTCTCTGTTGAAAAACATAGTAATAACTTCGTAGTTAGCAATGATGTACTAGTTTTAGAAGTATGCAAAAAGATGCACGGATGTCGTAATAGTAAAAAAATCTTACCAGGGTATCCCCATGGTAGTTACCGTAGTTCAACACGTGCACTAGTGGCACGTATTGACCATAATGTTGAGGAGTTCGATTGTAGACATTGTAATTCTCAAGATCAGTACAAAATGCGATCAGATGATTTTTCTCCTTATAAGTTAATTCGGAGCCATCGGTGTAGTGGGTTTTGTCTACCATCTTCCGCACATTCTTTGAACAATCAAAATAAGCTGTCAATGGAAATAAGCTGTCAACTATTTTGAAATAAACAATATAAATTACTTAATAACTATGTTAAGCTCACATGGGGGAAGAATTGGAGGTGTATCCACAAGGACCCAAATCTCCATATTGTCTTGCTCGATTGTAGGATCACCAAGATCCATGGTGACAAGCATACCCTCATCAAAACCATACTATGTTATACTCTCGGCATTGTACAACTTTACTTGAAAATCCACACCATGATGGGTCCTTAGGAGAATTTTTTTGGTTTCCATACTTTCATGGTCTTCAAAACCCATCCTCTCCAAGACACAGCGTCTTGCATAGCATGGGATAAGCTAGTCGAATTGTAAAATATAAAAAATACACGTTAAAATAGTTGAAGCCGTGCTTAATTACGAAAAAACACTTGTCGTCGTTGCATACCGTTTCAACATCGAAGGTCTCGTCGAGCTTAATGCTGAAGCGCCGATCTTCGTCTAGCTCAACGAACATGTCGCACATACCTCGGTCGTCGTGGCACCAGTCGCACTCCCCCGGGCGGTTTTCATCGTCCGAGTACGACATTTCCGGCCTATGTTAATATGAGCATTCAATAAAGTAGTTCCGGGAATGAAGGAGAAGCTACCCCCACGATTTTAGCATTCAAAGTAGGAGTACATTTCCAATATGAGCATTCAATAAGCAAAACCAAATCATAAAATAAAGTATTCAAATTAGCATGCATGCATTCAATTATAAGCAAAAGTACATAATCTCTTGTGTCCGTACATCGTCGAATATTATCACTCATACTCCTCGAATACTATCATACATATAGCATCACTAATACAGCTAGAACCGTAGCGCCCGACGGGTATCGTCACGGGCGGTGGACACCCAAAGATAAGGAACCATCACAGGATCATAGCTCTAGTGAGATCCCTGAAGAACCTGCCAGGTATTGTCGAACCTGCCCTCCAATGCAACCATGTAGCGACGGACGTGCTCGTCCTCCTCGCGTACACGGTGACGTACCACCTCCGCGGTGTCCGGAAGTCTCGGCACCGTCACTGGCCCACGCGACAGCCACCAAACAAGGATCGGGTCAACAACGAGCTGCCTCCTCACCAACCTACGTCTCCCGGAAGGTCGTACCTCCCAATACCAGCCCGACGGAGCCTAGTCCCGAACATGGCCCTGATCAAGCAGGCCTCCACTGCCGAGTCGACGACGATGAGGATGCGGGATAGGCATCGCCGACGTCGATGAGGGAACTACTTCTATATATAGTTAAATAAAGCAGTTTTATTAATTAAATCAACTAGTTCAACTACTAAGCACTTACTATAAATAAATAAAGTAGTACTTACTAAAAACAAACTACTTCTATATATAGTAAAATAAAGTAGTTTATTAAATCAACTATAGCTAGTTCAACTATATATGAAGCACTTACTATGAATTATCATAAAGTAGTACTTACTAAAAATAAACTAGTTTAACTATAGTTCTATTATTTTTCTAACTAATCATAAAAATTTGACATATTCGATCTTTGCATATATATGAACATACAAACATGCATATATATGAACATACAAACATGCATATATATGAACATACAAACATCTTTGCATAAACAATCTATTAACATAAAAAAAATCTAACACAATATGAACAAATTAATTACACAATATGAAAAAAAATCTAACAAAAAAATTACTACACATCTAAATTAGTTGCTCACGGCGACGGTGTCGGGGACGGCGATGACGAGGTGCGGCGCGAGGCGGGGCGGCGCGGCGGCGATCGACGGTGAGAGCGGCGGCGGTCTTGCGCTGGTCAAGCGGCGACGACGGGCAGGGGCCGACAGGGCACGGGCGCTGGGGGGGGCAGCAGCAGCGTCGAGGCGGTGCGGGACGGGCGGGCGGCAGACGGCGATGGTGAGGCGGAGACGGGCAGCCTGGCGGCGTCGGGGCGGGGAAGAAGAAACTGAACGAAATTTTGACGAGTGCTAGTTATATAGCCAGAGCATTGGTCCCGGTTCGTGAGACCAACCGGGACCAATGCTGACCTTTAGTCCCGGTTGGTGGCACCAACCGGAACCAAAGGCCTTTTTTCAGCAGCCCAAAGGGCGGGAAACGGAGGCCTTTAGTCCCGGTTGGTGGCACCAACCGGGTCTAAAGGTTGGCATTTGTCCCGGTTGTAGCCACCAACCGGGACCAATGCCCCCTTTAGTCCCGGTTCTAGCCACCAACCGGGACCAAAGGTCGTGTGCTGGAACTGGCGCGGTGCGGTGCTATGTTTAGTCCCACCTCGCTAGGCGAGAGGGGCTCAGAGTGGTTTATAAGCCCTGCCGAGCCAACCACTTCGAGCTCCTCTCTACTGCAGGCTTACGGGCCTAAAATCCCTCTCTGTGCTTGTGGGCCTACTGCGGGCCTGCATCCTGGCCCTACTAATGGGTTTCTAGTCGTATGCAGGCCGTGGTGGCCTCAGGGTGGCACTTTTTTATTTTTCCTAGTTTTTTGCTTTCTTTTTTGTTTCTAATTACTTATTTATTTTCTTTTATGATAATTCTTTTTGCTATTAAAGTTTGTAAACAAAATTCTAATTAGTTATTTATTTTCTTTTATGATAATTCTTTTTGCTTTTAATGTTTTGAACAGAATTCTAATTACTTATTTATTTTCTTTTATGATAATTCTTTTTGCTATTAAAGTTTGTAACAAAATTCTAATTACTTATTTATTTTCTTTTATGATAATTCTTTTTGCTTTTAATGTTTTGAACAGAATTCTAATTACTTATTTATTTTCTTTTATGATAATTCTTTTTGCTTTTAATGTTTTGAACATAACTCTAATTACTTATTTATTTTCTTTTATGATAATTCTTTTTGCTATTAAAGTTTGTAACAAAATTCTAATTACTTATTTATTTTCTTTTATGATAATTCTTTTTGCTTTTAATGTTTTGAACAGAATTCTAATTACTTATTTATTTTCTTTTATGATAATTCTTTTTGCTTTTAATGTTTTGAGGCTGGTGCCCGACGAGCACCTTTTAGTACCGGTTCGTGGCATGAACCGGTAAAAGAGTTTTTTAGTTGATTCTTTCTGCAGCTGTTTTTTAGTCCCACCTCGCCAAGCGAGAGGCACTCGCAGCGGTTTATAAGCCCTGAGTGCAGAGACGATGAAGAAGAGGCTCAATGCTCACCAAGATGTTGCTTAGCTTCAAGCCTTGAGGAATAGGGTAGACTGCACGGAGCTATGTGCAGTGCAGTTTACACTATTCCGAAAGGCTTGAAGCTAATTAACGAGCATTGCGCCTCTTTTTTATTTTTAATATAGCAGAAAAGAAAAAAAACTATATAAAAAACTACTCAGAAATAAATAGAAGAAAAAATAGTTGTGATTAACTTTACTAAAAAAATGAGCATAGATGCGCTTATAGAGAGAATTCAACCTAAATTCATAATAAATTTCTACTAACTTCAGAGAAATTCAGTATGAATTTAGGTCAAATTCCCTGTATAAGGGCATCTATTTTCACTTCGAGAGGAGCTCAACAAGGCAGATAGGGAGGGGCTTATAAACCGGTGTGAGCGCCCTTCGGTTGGCGAGGTGGGACTAAACTCTGACAGCAACAAGGACCAACCCTTTAGTCCCGGTTGGTGGCACAAACCGGGACTAAAGGGCAGCCTTTGGTACCGGTTCAGGCCACCAACCGGGGCCAATGGTGGTGGGCCAGGAGCGAGGCACATTGGTCCCGGTTCGTCCCACCAACTGGGACCAAAAGGTCCAGACGAACCGGGACCAATGGCCCACGTGGCCCGGCCGGCCCCCGGGGCTCACGAACCGGGTCCAATGCCCCCATGGGTCCTGGTTCTTGATTGAACCGGGACTAATGGGCTGACCTGGCCTGGACCATTGCCCCCTTTTCTACTAGTGACAGTATGATAGCTACCTGAAAACAACACAGTACAACATATAGCTAGTTCAACTCATAAGAACAATATTAGAACAATATATTCTTTTCCTTAATCGAGATCATCCAGGCTCGTCTTATCCACCTTTGCTTTCAGTTCAGTAAGAACCTGTTTTGCACTGGCAACTGGGAAAGTGCCTCCTCCTTCGCCAACACCATCTTAGCAAAGCCTGATTTACAAAATCCGAGCTCATTCTCCACCTTCCTCTTTTTATCCCGCATCATCAAATATTCTTCAGTGTTGAAAACACTTTCTCTAAGCCTACCTCTGTTCTCTTCCTCATACATGTTCCAGAGCTTTGCTAGGCACATCTTCAAAGACTGTGGCCACTCTTGATCAACCCACTCCAAGTAAGAACACTTCCGTTCATCCTATAATATTTAAAACTAGATCAGTAACAATTGTAGGGGAAATGAGTTTATAGCAACATAGAAAATCACCAATGCTTATTTTAAAAAACTAAAGAAACATGTTAATTATGACATATCTTCTCAAAAAGATCAATGTGCAAATGAATTAATTACTACCGAGACAACAACCAAATTATGAAACATCATAAGCTATAATTAACTACAACAACGCTACAAGTTCTTACTCATGTACAATAAATAAAAATTTGAACATTTTATGAGGAAGGTAATTATAACTTTAACATCATAGCGGCAGTGTTTGGATGACAGCAAATTGATACTAACAGGTGTGTACATGCACAAATTTAGTAACATAGAACTAATAGAACTAAGGCCATCCACTATGTATGCGAAAACTGGTGTAAAGACAACTGTCGCTACATCTTGCACCGGTGCCCTGCACTGGCGAGCCGATGCAGCGGAAAAAAAAATCAGGGACCCGGACTCCGGAGCACCTAGTTGCTCTGGTGCCCAGTTCCTTCGTGCCATAAAGATTTAGTATTTTACTGCTTGGCTGCTCGGATGTGTGGACCAAAATTGGCTGCACAAACTGCTGAAGCGGTGCCAAATAATTTTTTAATGGCACTACTGATGAGATGGCAACAATTTTAGATACTAGGTACAAACTGTGACACTGTCTTACACTACAAAAAAGGACACATCCGTGACATTTTGGCCGAACGATTTTTTTTCCTGTCATGCTTATGACACTTCTATGACGATAATTGTGACAAAACCAGATATCATCATAGATGTGGTGGGCTCCTACTTCTATGACAAAAAATCATGACAGAAATGGGCTTTTCGTCCTGGGCGGGCCGAAGACGCAGCTGCATGACATTCTATGGACCGTCCATGACGGGAAAAACCATGGTAGAAGCGAGGGCGAGGAAAATATCGGGGAGTTCCGGGTTACGGTGGCTGGTCGGGGGCCGAGTGATGCACCTTTATCTCGTACACGTACGCGCATGTGTGCGAGGCGCTGCGCTCTAACTGAACCCAAGCGAGGTGTTAGCCATCTTGAACGGGCGATTGCACCGAGCTCTGCGTTCTTCGAACCCGAGCGATCGATTGATGGTCGTTAATCAACTCGATCGGCGATTCGCCGCTCTCGCTGCTAATCAAGCCGATCGAACTGCGCCTCTTGATGAACAATGAGCATTGTTGGGGGGGGGGTTGGATGAACAGTTCCCGGTGGGGGGTTGGATGAACAGGAACCCGTGGTGTTGCCGCTGGATGAATAGGACCCCAATTGATCGAGCTGGTTGGGGGTGGATGAACATGACCCTGTGGAGGGCTGGATGAACAGGACCCCGATTGATCGAGCTGGTTGGGGGTGGATGAACATGACCCCGTGGAGGGCTGGATGAACAGGACCCCGTGGAGGGCTGGTTGAACAGTAGCCAGTGGAGGGCTGGATGAACAGTAGCCCATGGATGGGTGGTTGAACAAGACCCCGTGAAGAGGGCTGGTTTGAACAGTAGCCGATGGAGGAGCGGTAAAGGCTGGATGAACAGGAGGCCGTGGATGAACAGTCGCAGGTGGAGGCTGGAGGAGGTCGATAGTGGATGAACAGTAGCCCGTGGAGCCTGGAGGAGGTCGACGGTGGAGATGAACAGTATCCCGTGGGGTCCCGTTTTGCGGTACGCCACGACCCTCCCGATGAACAGGACCCCCATTTCAACCGTAGCGCTCCAACACAAATCCGTTTACTCCATTTTGCGGTACGCCACACCCCTCCCGATCAACAGGACCCTGTTTCGACCGTAGGAGGTCCAAGAGAAGTCTGTTTCCTCCGTTTTGCGGTACGCCAGACCCCTCCCAATGAACAGGATCCCGTTTCGACCGTGGCCGGTCGAACACAAGGCCGTTTCCTCCGTTCCACGAGACGCCAGGCCTCGTTTCGATCGGCTGTTCCGTCCAAGCCGGTTGGCTCCCGATGAACACGACGTATTCCGTTGCCTCCCGATGAACACGACACATTCCGTTGCCTCCCCATGAACACGATGACGCAGTTTCTTCGTTCCGACCCAGCCATGTACACGAGCCCTGGCCGTACGTATGCGCGAGTAGGCGTTCGAGACCCTGCCCGTATGTACGTACGTGGCCGTATTTACTTTCTTGCACCCTGGCCGCTGTACGTACGTGTACGCGATATTAACGGGGCTGCGTGACATGCTACGTGCACGCCTCTACTATGACATGTGCGCGCCTGTACTACGCCACGTTCCCTTCCTTACACGGCCACGGTTCATCGCTGCAGCCTGCAGACAGACCGATCGACCAGTATGTACGTACACGTTCGCACCAGAATGACAACGCTACGTACGCTTTGACCAGGTGGGTCCGGACTGTCAGGCACTTGCTTGCGCGCGAAGATGTAGCTGGTGGTTCCCAGCAGTCAGGGGGAAACTTTTTTTTGCGAAATACGGTGGCCCGTCCGGTGGGTTCCTGCTGTCAGGTGGAGGAATCATTATTTTCTATGTAATAAAGAGGCACTTCCTTGCTGCGGCCATGGACCCAGCTGTCAGCCTCTCCACGTATAGTACTCTACCGATGGAAGTCGTTCCTTGACGATGTTGACCACGCCGCACCGAGAGCACCATGGTGGTGGACGATGGCGAGGCCTAGGAAGGGGACGACACGGAGCTGGGGAAGACGCTGCAGTGGATGCCCACGCGGAGAGGAGTACGAGGGTTCACTGGTCCAGCTGCGGTGTGAGGCTGCCATCGCCGTAGAATAACAGGGGGTGTGGGTGAGTGGATGGCCTGGCCAGTAGTGGGAGTAGTAGGGGGCGGTGAGGCCTCCGCGACATCACTGCTGGCCATGGGAGGCAGGAGCACACGACACGAGCGGCGCTGGTTTGGGCGGCTGGACCAAGAAGACCAGAGGTTGAAGAAGCACGACGGCCGTTGGATGGATATTGTACGGTCACTGCAGCTAGAATCGTTTATATTGACTAAGTTGACAAAGCCCTTGGTACGTGTCAACTTAGTAGGCCCATAGGTCAGCCTCCGAAATGGTGCACCCCAGATGTCAGGGGGAGGAATCATTTTTTGGGTGGGTGAAGCAAAAATAACCGAGATTGAAGAAGAAGCACGACATCCGTTGGATGGACATCCAATGGCCACTGCTGCTAGAACCGTGTGTTGACTATAAGTTGACAAAGCCTTGCATACGCGTCAACTTAGTTTTTTGTTTTTTTAGGGTACGCGTCAAGTTAGTAGTCCCACAAGTGTGTGGCAGAGAACATATAGCCCATTTGTGATTTGTAAGAATGTACAACCCATTTTTGAATTCTAATGGAATTTACTACAGCCCATTTACAGTTTGTTAAAAGTACAACCCATTTTCTAGCTAGGACAACGATTAATAATTTCAACCAACCGCTCAAAACAGAATTTAATAAAATTTCCCACATTTTGATGGGATCCGAAATATTTTTATCCTGAAATTTCTAGTCAGATTAAATATAATTTCAAAATAAATTTGTATTACATAAAAATCCAACGAAATATTGCGCGCGCAACAAGTAATGAAATTAAAATCTTCAAATTGCAAATATATTTTTAAAACTAATTATGTGTTTGGTGCATTTTTTATAGTTACTGTCCAGTTTTTATAATCACATCCCATTTATTATTTCTTAAAGCCCATTTTCTTGTTAAGCCTAATGCATACCTCTTAGGAAAGATTTGTAGCCCAGCAGGGCGGAGAATAACAAGTTGACCCGGATTGTGTACAACTGTCGGCCCAGTTGCATTGCTGATGTTGAAAAAAAGGCCTGTGTAGTATAGTACAACCTTACATGGCTACTCAGCCCACATTTAGCGACGCCTGAAAGGCCCAAATAAGGTTTCTGTACAACTTTTTGAAGTCACTGAGCTTAATTAATAACTTAAGAAAAAAGTTAGAGTACAATGGAACCTAATTAAAAGCTGTCACAAGCAAAGAAATAATTCAGCGGGTCCCACTTGTGCATGTGTTTGTGTTTGTGTGTGTGTGTGTGTGTGTGTGTGTGTGTGTGTGTGTGTTTGTGTGTGTGTGTGTGAGAGAGAGAGACCCATCGGTCGATGCTCATGAATACATATTTCAGCCATATGCATCGATGATGCTTAGTAAAAACTTATATAGTTGACACAATCATATAAAACATCATAGCACACTGAACTTGCATAAAACAAATTTAACGCAGGCGGCACAATCAGGGTGGAAGCAGTGCATCGCTACGGGTAGGTCTATGTTGAAACCAACAAACTCGTACATAACGGTTCATTGTCTTTATCAATGACGGGGAAATATCTTGAATGTTGTGCAAAGAAAACGGATAGACAACACAATATATAAGTTATGTTAGAACATTAAGTTGACGTACAACCCTTCCTAAAAGAAGTTCAGGTAAAAAAATAGAACATGTCACAATCAAATGTACTGGCACATCAGTGCTTCACACCTATAGCTCAGATTTAACTAGTATCTGACAAGATTCAGTTGTTACCTCAAATTAGAGCACATCCAGGCAGCCAGCCCTGCCTCTTCTCCCAAAGAAGCAGTGGCCTCCGTCACGCGATGGAGTAGGCCCTGTGCCATCCATCGTTCCGAGCAACACGGGGAAAGTCTGACGTTGGCTCCTCTAATGGACGCCGTCGACGGACCCAGGCACCAGCTGTAGTGGCAGGACTTTGATTGATGGATTGAACACTTCTTCGACATGCACGAACACTCGATACAAGTACATCCTAACATGGTCCACAACGGCCTTGGTAGCGACGAATAGTACAACCCCGGTTCCTGCAACGGTATCTCAAGACCAATCACCTTCGGTACGGTGGATATCTTCTTCATCCATGCCATAACCGTCAGAGCCCAGCTGTCTGGAGGAACAAACATACTTACAAGCTCACCTCCAAGGTCGTTGATAAGTTCATTCATGGACTCGCTGTTCCAAGCACGTCGAGGCATGCCGTGGAAGGTAAGCTTTGTTAAGAACTCAAGCTCAGAGGGCACCGAGCCCCATCCTGGGTGCCACCGTCAAAGCTCATCAGAGCGCCATCGCAGAACAAACGCCGGGAAGATTTGAACACACGACTGCATTCAAAAGTTGTTCGGAACCTGACGAAGAAATCAGTTGGTGGCGGACAGACTTCGACGAGCAAGTCACTTATTTGGATGTCATGCACAATGCCAAGAGCTTTGACAAGGTCGTCCGGCGAGACGGGAGGCCGGTCGCTGTTGATGGTTACCATCAACACTTTGCCGGCAAACTGGTCGTCAAGCGCCGCCATGCCACTGTTGAGTGACAGCACGCAGCGCCCGAAGGTAGGACGGACCTCAGGATCTCCGGCTCAGAGATCCGCGTTGACCGGTGACATGATAGTGCGCTTGAGTACAGGGAGTACAGGAGGGGATTTCAGGGAACCGGAGTAGGAATCGAGATTCCAGAGGTGGGGGAGGGGCGGGAGATTGGGGATGAAAAGGTAGCATGAATTTCGAACACGAGCCAATATGCTCTCGGCGCACAAGCATACGAAAACACCGGTGGCGCCCACATGTCGGCGCGCAAGAGTCCCAATTCTTTTTTTGAGAGCCGGCTTTTTGAGGATCTTTTGAGAGCCCAGCCTGAGAGTCATAATTGACCTGTTTGGCCTTGCGTTACTACTCGGCCCATATTCAACGACACCTCACTGGCCCAAATAAGTGTATACCATCGAAAAGACACTGAGCTCAAATTATCTATCTACACTCTTATAAAAAGTAGAGTTCGTGATGATGGTGTGCCTGCCGTCCTGCAATATAGGCCGTCCGATCTATATCTAACAGATAGGAAGGAAACTATGAAAATTTACACACACTCCTCTCCACATTTGCAGATAAGGCCTTCCCTCATTCATCCTTTTCTCCCACAATATCTTGATGTTCATGCAACGCACGTGCATCTTTCTAGTAACTTGAAAAAAGGAGATATACTCTGAACACTGGAGAATGGTGATGCCCTCATTTAGCCCACCAGCAGTTCGAAACAATAAACAGTTCGAAACAACGATATATACAACATTCAAACATTGACTAGTGACTACTACTGACATAAACAACAATACATGATAGTTCATAAGAAGTCTTGCTACACCACCAAAACGCACCCATCTGCAACGCTCAGACTCTCGTGGTCCAGACGAGAATGACATTCTAAATAGAGGAAACTATTACATAGTAAGAGTGACATAGACGAGGATGAACAAATGACAAGGAATATGCATAACAAAAGAGAGAACTACCCGTCCAGAACAAGCAGCAAGACAACAAGTCATTCGAAGAGGGATGATCCAACACCATCATAATTTGCAGCCCCGCTTCAGCCACCAGTGATCCAGAGACACCAGTACTCCACCCTTTAGACGCAACAGCCCAATTACCTATCAACCTGAAGGCTTGAACAACATCACTGCCTGTCGGACTCGACACATCCAAGGATCAAAGTTAATCCAGATGCCTTTGTCATTCTCACCTTCTTTTGGTTGCAGGCTATATCGTTGACAATCAGGGGAGTTTACTCCCGAACTCCTAGGGCTCGACGTGTAGACACAATTTTCCATAGCAAAAAGAGCCTCTCTGACATCAAGGTCCTTGCCAACGGTGATCTCCTGGTTAATCGGATAATTGAGTCCGAGAAACAGAGAGTGTGAACCAAGGCTGTTTACCTGCCTCCAACTAAAAAATCCTGAAGGCCCCAACAAGCTGGTATCCTGCTCATAGACGTAACAGCCACTGTCTGGATACTCACGTATTTCATGGTGCTTGTATACAATGGGGTTTTTGCAATATAACTTTTCTAGCTCATGTGTTCGAATGATCATCAGTCTTTTGCCGTCGTCTGATCGAGCGAGGAACCAGTTGTGCTTCCCTGTTTTTGGTAGAGGTGGTGTGATTACAATGGGTAGTAACTGTAGGGACACTGCATCATTTCAAAAAGGACAGACATTGTTAATTTAAGATCAACATTGTTCAGAGTATGAGTAGGATAATGCAAGAAACAACATTGATATGTCCCTGTTGGAACTGGGAGGAAAATACAGGGAAATGTATACTGGGTTCAAAAATATAGAAGTGACATGCATGGTTATACTCATGTTATCTCACAATCGATTCTTCATAGGAAACTACCATATCATGCATGTTATGTAATCATGGTCTGTCCTCACGAACAAATTCTTCAAGGAAACTAACAGACCATGCATTGTTATATACTCATGTTCCGTGGGCAAAATTTTTGTGAGCATATTATTCTAGCCATTGATTGCTGAAGGGCGAACATAGGTATGTACACATGGTAAGCATTACAGGATTTCACTACTACCAAATATAGAGTTCTCCATATGCACATTTACTTCCCTAATGTATGGTTAGATGAAACGAATAGTGTGATGCATGTTTCTACATCATGAAAATGAGGAAACTAACATGGCCATCGATACACACACTCATATTTAGTAGTATATAGATTACTATAAAATAAGGAGAATATCAATATCTTCCTAACCGTCTGATTATTCAGGGGTACAAATTGGCTGTAATGACATGGTCACAATCGCATGAACTAACTAATTCAAAATATAGCTGATTTAAGACGTCTCTAATATATTGCCGTATTTCTACTCAAATTCTGCTCAAACAAGGATATGCCAATCATCACGAAAAGTTCAAACAGTGTCATGGCGTCATCATTAACATCAGACGGAAACAACTTACACGCGCCGTCCCAGCAATACATGGTGCCATCTGCTTTGTCGATTGCGTAGATGATGCCATTGTGTTCAATAGCATCACAGAAGTGTGTATCAGCTTTGACGATGATCCACTGCGAGCTGAGTTGTCTCTAGCTAAAGAAGGCACCGACGTAAAGATAGGCGAGTCCGCAATCGAACAAGGCAATTAGCTTGAAGTCTGGATAATCCGCATGTCATGTGGGCACTTGGTAGATTACAATCTTCTGCAAAACAAGGTCCATCCAACTGACGTGGTAATCTAGATGACTTGGACCGCGATGGTAAAATTCTATATAATCCAACGGAGGAAGGATAATCTCATGGGAGGTCTGGAAGTTCACGAGCACCATCTTTTTCCCGTCTTCTCTGACGGCAGCCATCCAGTGGGAGTTCATGCCGACCCAATACATACCTGCCAAGAAGTTTCGGGTGATGGTGATCGGATCGAATTCAAGGGAAATGATGTACGGCGACCCACTACATACCTGCAAAGAAGTTTCGGCTAATGGAGATCGGATTGAAGTCGAGGGGCATCATGTACGCCTCCGTATCATGGCGAGAAAATCTCACAAGACCAGATAGCAGCAAGCATGGTGTCTTGAAAAGCTTAGGCCTCGCTTCGACAATGGTCGTGTGCATGTCCCTCGAGCATGCAGCCCGCCGCAGGGCGCTCAACATATCCATACACAAACAATAGAGGTCGAGGATGTCACTGGGGAGATTGCTCCAATCACGGCTCATATGGATGCTGCATGGTTCGCGTTCGACCATGGTGGATTTTGTAAGGTGGGGTTTTCGGGGGCTTGATTTAGGGGGCGAAGGCTCTCGGTGCTGGAGCGGCTAGCGAGGGAATAGTGGTACTGGGGGAGGGGAGCGAGGTGAGGGTACGCGGGGGCACAGTGAGATGATGAAGAGTGACCTTAGGATCTCCGGCGAGACGGAGATGGAGTGGTGCTAGGGGAGAGGGAGATGAGGCGAGGCATGCTATACAGCGGCGGTGACAGTGACTATACAGTGCACAAGATGAGGCTGACTTTGGTAACCCAAACACGCCGCCTGGACTGGTGTCACCTCGGGTGGAGGGTCTTGTCAGTTCACTGTGAGGATTGGATGAATAATATTTTGACCATCGTGTACCCCACAGTTGTACTACTACTACTACTACTACTACTACTACTACTACTACTACTACTACTACTACTACTACTACTACTACTACTACTACTACTACTACTACTACTACTACTACTACTACTACTACTACTACTAGGAGTAGTAGGAACATGAGTAGTACTACCTCCATCTTAGTGAATAAGTCATTCGCGTAGTTTTAGGTCGACGATTTAGCTCTCTAAATATGTATTACTCCTATATGTGATAAAAAAAATCTCTACTCTTATAAAAAGCAGAGTTGGTGATGATGGTGTGCCTGCCATCCTGTAATATAGGCCGTCCGATCTATATCTAACGGATAGGAAGGAAACTATGACAATTTACCCGCACTCCTCTCCACATTTGCAGTTACGGCCTTCCCTCGTTCATCCTTTTCTCCCACAAGATAAACTAATCATACAAATGCATCTTCATGTTTCGTGCAACGCACGGGCATCTTGCTAGTATATTTAGAAACTACATCCGTGTAGAAATCTAGTGATATACTTTTCATGACATATAACACATATTTAATTGCTCAAATCAATGACCTAGAACTACGTGAGTGACTTATTCACCTAGACGGAGGTAGTACTGTATAGCGGAAATAGCTCTCCTGTGCTAGCATGCCTCTGGGTTCACTTCATCCTCCAGGTATCATCCATATTGCGAGCAGAACCAAATTCTCATGCACGCGGAAGCGCGAAGAAGTCCTTTTTCTTTTTTGAGGATAACCACATATTCCTTAACTGGAGAATGTTGTGTCTCCCATGCACGCGCCAATATCCATCCGAACCAGCTATGACACATTTTTTATCCGTTTTCATAGGTCCCACCTGTCAGGAGGGGTGCAGAAATAAAAAGGAATCATAAAATGTCTCGCCACGGTGATTCGAAAGAGTGACCTCAACTAGCCAGTGGAACATGTAGCGCTAGAAGGATGGGCACGTACAGGGACATGTACCTCTCCTCAGTCTACCCACGTAGCCTTTTCGTCTAGTCTACCTAGCTGTCTAATCAACTGCCTGTAGGCCACTTCTCCCATTTACTTCCCCATCTTGAACCGATTTTCCTCGGCTTCTTCACTACTCCTTCATCTTCATTTGCATCCAAATCACACTGCATTCACATTGTTTTAACCTATTCATATCCTCCTGGAGTAATTCCGAAGCCCCTTTAAATAATCATCTTCTTCAGTTAGACTAGCCATCTAATCCTAATTCTCCAAACCATAGCCCTCCGGTCCAGCGGTTCCAAATGGCGAAAGAGATCCAGATGCAGGTTTTTAGCGTCCAACATGTCCTCGTCGAAGGCTCGTTGAGCATAGTTGCCACAGTCACCGAGCACCCAAGGGTTGTTCGGAAGTGGATCAACAGTGTATCCAACTCCCTCCAAAAGTTGGAGATGAAGGTCATCGGTCTAGACGCAGAGTACACAGAGTGTGCCACTGGGAAGATCCAACGCGCCACCGTTCTTCAGCTGTGCCTCGAAGATGATGTTTTAGTGTACCACATCATACATGCGCCCTCCATACTAGGTGGGCTTCATGATTTCTTGTCTCGGGAGGACATATACTTCTGTGGGGCAGCCATCGCAGGGGACAAACAGAAGTTGGAGCCGTACTACCTTGATTTGAAAAGCATCGCTGGCGTACAAACCAAAATAAAAATTCCTATAGAAGATTGTGATAAACCGACACCATCCCTATTTGAAGTAGCAAATTTTGTGCTCGGAACAAATCTTCAGAAGGGTGAGGGGACGCTGGCATTAAGGTCGTCTGGATGGGAGAATTATCCCTTGACATACGAGCAGATAAAATATGCTGCCCTCGATGCCGGTGTGAGTTTTGAGATAGCTGCAAGGTCCAGAGAGCTTGTTGTGAAGCTGTCTCCCACAGAAAATGAGAACAACAACAAGAAGAAGAAGCTACACCAGCAGCAGGGCATTATGGATGGATGAACTATTTCCTCTCTTGTAAAACAAATTATTCCCTCTCTGTGTATATTGATATAGATGGACTATTTCGATGGTGTGCATGTCTTTGAAACAAGTAGTCGTGTGGGTCCGCTTGACTATAAGGAACTATTTATCCCCCTAGCTTTCTCTAATACTACTCCTTCCAGTGATCTGTATGCAATGCATGTGTCCATAGACATGACAGCTTGTCCATGGAAGTTCAACTACAGCGACCATCACATTTCATCCACTGCCACTCGCGATTCCCACGATGCCTCTCCAACCCATGGCACCACGTCCCCCGACGTGCGCCTCACCCCTCTCGGCCACACCGCCCCACTGCCTTTGTGTGCTTGACATGTGGGCCACCTGAAATGCGGCGAGCATCAAGTTTCTACCACAGCCACATGCGATTCCCACGACGCCGCTTGAACCCATGACACCACACGTCCCCCGACCTGCGGCTCACCCCTCTCGGCCCCACTGCCCCTCTGCCTTCGGGAGCATTACATGTGGACCAGCCACCTATCGGGTCCACATGTTATTGACTCAAAGGAAGGTGTAGTAAGGCGCTGAAGCTCAGTCCCGAGGGCCCCGAGAGGGAAATGTAACTCCTGCGCCAGGCCTTGTGGTGCTACTGCTGCACGAACTCGTGCCAAACTCGAGATTTGTTTCTTTACTATACATGCACGCAACGATTTAATGGACATTGTAATCTCAACATGTGATGGGGAGCTCTAAATTTGAATTTGAAACTTATAAAACAAAGAAAATTCAAAACAAATAAACTGGGAGAGAGGGAGTATACCGTAGGATGTGTCCCATACGAAACAAGTCCCCCGGTTTGTCACCGCGGAGATGCGGTTAGAAAGGAGCACATCGTCTTCGTACTCGTACGGCAACAAATTGGCCGCAGACAGCATGGTCCACCTTTGACCGCCATGTGCAAGGTTCGTGCTATCTTCTTCAATCTCACCGTGGTTCCATCGTACCAATTCAGGCGGTGGCCTATTGCATGACTGATCCCAATGCTGGACAAAGGTTCTATGAGAATGGTGTCACCGCTGTAAATGTTGTGCAAATTGATGTTGGTACCCTCCCGTACATATGCAAGCCAATCTCCACTCGCACCGATCCTAAACTATGAAACAGTGGGCAGGGGAGAATTAGGAAATAGACACGGAATTAGTCTTTAGAATGCATTTACCTGCTCATCGGACAAAATCCGGGTGCCCCTCAACGTCGGCATCTCAAGGGGCATCAACTTGCAACTACGGCCACGCCGCACTGGAGAGACCCCCAAGGAAACATCCTCGTGCGTTGCACGGAACATCAAGATGTATTTGTATGAGTAGTTTATCTTGTGAGAGAAAAGGATCAACGAGGGAAGGCCTTATTTGCAAGTGTGGAGACGGGTGTAGGTATCTTTTTGCAAAATTGCCATAGTTTTCTTCCTATCCGTCAGATATAAATCGGACGGCCTATATTGCAGGATGGCAGGCACACCATCATCACCAACTCTGTTTTTTTATAAGACTAGCAAGATGCCCGTGCATTGCACGGAACATCAAGATCTTGTGGGAGAAAAGGATGAACGAGGGAAGGACTTTATCTACAAATGTGGAGAGGAGTGTGGGTAAATTGTCATAGTTTCCTTCCTATCCGTTAGATATAGATCGGACGGTGATAACCCACAAGTATAGGGGATCAATTGTAGTCTCTTTTGATAAGTAAGAGTGTCGAACCCAACGAGGAGCTAAAGGTAGAACAAATATTCCCTCAAGTTCTATCGACCACCGATACAACTCTACGCACACTTGACGTTCGCTTTACCTAGAACAAGTATAAAACTAGAAGTACTTTGTAGGTGTTGTTGGATAGGTTTGCAAGAAAATAAAGAGCACGTAAATAAAAACTAGGGGCTGTTTATGTAAAGAAGCAATGAAGTTAGTATAGCGAGTGTGGAAAAGTGGTGGTAGGCATTGCGAAATTGTCCCTAAGCAATTGACTACTTTACTAGAACGATAGCAAGTTTTATGTGGGAGAGGCCACTGCTAGCATGTCATCCCTGACTTGGAGTTCTATGCACTTATGATTGGAACTATTAGCAAGCATCCGCAACTACTAACGTTCATTAAGGTAAAACCCAACCATAACATTAAGATACATTGGTCCCCCTTCAATCCCGTATGCATCAATTTCTATGCTAGGTTGAAGCTTCTGTCACTCTTGCCCTCCAATACATATTCCTATCAACATACAACTGACCCTATGGTGTGATCCACACGCGCGCTCATATGATGGGCACCAAAGGACAACAACATAACCACAAGCAAATTAAACCAATCATAGCAATTCACCAATTACCAATAGAGAAACGAAAATCTACTCAAACATCATAGGATGGCAACACCTCATTGGATAATAATATGAAGCATAAAGCACCATGTTCAAGTAGAGGGTACAACGGGTTGCGGGAGAGTGGACCACTGTAGATAGATGGGGGAAGGTGATGGAGATGTTGGTGAAGATGACGGAGGTGTTGGTGTAGATCGCCGTCACACGATGATGGCCCCGGTGGCGTTCCGGCGCCATCGGAAGAGAGGGGGAGAGGCTCCCCTTCTTCTTCTTCTTCTTCCTTAACCTTCTCCCTAGATGGGAGAAGGGTTTCCCCTCTGGTCCATGGCCTCCATGGCATGGGAGGGGCGAGAGCCCCTCCGAGATTCGATCTGTCTCTCTGTCTCTCTCAGTTTCTGCGTTCCCTGATTCTGCCCTTTCACCGCTTCTTATATTCTCGGAGATCCGTAACTCCGATTGGGCTGAAATTTGGACACAATTTTTATCCGGATATTGGCTTTCTTGCGGCGAAAGAAGGGGCCCAGGGCGCGCCCCTAACCCTCGTGGGCCCCTTGGGCATCGTCTCGCGTTGATTCTACTTACCAAAATTCACATATATTCCAAAAAAATCTCCATCAGTTTTTATCCCGTTTGGACTCCGTTTGGTATGGATTTTCTGCAAAACAAAAAACATGCAACAAACAGGAACTGGCACTGGGCACTGGATCAATATGTTAGTCCCAAAAATAGTATAAAAAGTTGCCAAAAGTATATGAAAGTTGTATAATATTGGCATGGAACAATAAAAAATTATGGATACGACGGAGACGTATCAGCATCCCCAAGCTTAATTCCTGCTCGTCCCCGAGTAGGTAAATGATAAAAAAGATAATTTTGATGTGGAATGCTACCTAGCATAAACTTGATCATGTAATCTAATCATGGCATGAATATTAAGACACGAGTGATTCAAAGCAATAGTCTATCTTTTGACATTAAGACAATAATACTTCAAGCATACTAATAAAGCAATCATGTCTTTTCAAAATAACATGGTCAAAGAAAGTTATCCCTACAAAATCATATGGTCTGGCTATGCTCCATCTTCACCACACAAAGTATTCAAGTCATGCACAACCCCGATGACAAGCCAAGCAATTGTTTCATACTTTTGATGTTCTCAAAACTTTTCAACTTTTACGCAATACATGAGCGTGAGCCATGGACATAGCACTATAGGTGGAATAGAATATGATGGTGGAGGTTGTGTGGAGAAGACAAAAAGGAGAAAGTCTCACATCAACACAGCTAATCAACGGGCTATGGAGATGCCCATCAATTGATGTCAATGGAAGGAGTAGGGATTGCCATGCAACATATGCACTAGAGCTATAAGTGTATGAAAGCTCAAACTGAAACTAAGTGGGTGTGCATCCAACTTGCTTGCTCATGAAGACCTAGGGCATTTGAGGAAGCCCATGGTTGGAATATACAAGCCAAGTTCTATAATGAAAATTCCCACTAGTATATGAAAGTGACAAAATAAGAGACTTTCTATCATGAAGATCATGGTGCTACTTTGAAGCACAAGTGTGGAAAAAGGATAGTAGCATTGTCCCTTCTATTTATTTTTTCTTTTTTTTCTATTTGGCCTTTCTTTTTTTTTCTTTTTTTAGGACAATGCTCTATTAATGATGATCATCACACTTCTATTTATTTACAACTCAAAGATTACAACTCGATACTAGAACAAAGTATGACTCTATATGAATGCCTCCGGTGGTGTACCGAGATGTGCAATGATCTAGCATAGCAATGACATCAAAAAACGGACAAGCCATGAAAACATCATGCTAGCTATCTTACGATCATGCAAAGCAATATGACAATAAATGCTCAAGTCATGTATATGATGATGATGGAAGTTGCATGGCAATATATCTCGGAATGGCTATGGAAATGCCATGATAGGTAGGTATGGTGGCTGTTTTGAGGAAGATATAAGGAGGCTTATGTGTGACAGAGCATATCATACCACAGGGTTTGGATGCACCGGCGAAGTTTGCACCAACTCTCGAGGTGAGAAAGGGCAATGCACGGTACCGAAGAGGCTAGCAATGATGGAAGGGTGAGAGTGCGTATAATCCATGGGCTCAACATTAGTCATAAAGAACTCACATACTTATTGCAAAAATCTATTATTCATCGAATCAAAGTACTATGCGCATGCTCCTAGGGGATAGATTGGTAGGAAAAGGCCATCGCTCGTCCCTGACCGCCACTCATAAGGAAGACAATCAATAAATACCTCATGCTCCAACTTCGTTACATAATGGTTCACCATACGTGCATTCTACGTGAATCACAAACTTCAACACAAGTATTTCTACAATCCACAACTACCCACTAGCATGACTCTAATATCACCATCTTTATATCGCAAAACATATCATATTCACTGATCTACAAGTTTTATGTAGGATTTTACGACTAACCATGTGAATGACCAATTCCTGTCAACTCTCTAAATAGATATAAGTGAAGCAAGAGAGTTTAATTCTTTCTACAAAAGATATGCCCATGCTCTAACAAATATAAGTGAAGCAAAAGAGCATTCTACAAATGGTGGTTTTCTATGTGAAGAGAAACATGCAATCCAAACTTCAAATGATATAAGTCAAGCACATGAAGCATTCTATAAAGCCATACTCAAAAGATATAAGTGAAGTGCAAAGAGAATTCTGTAAATCAACCATGGTGAAAGGATCGATATAGTTGACTAGAGGGGGGGGGGGGTGAATAGGCAACTAACAATTTTTAGCTTTTCTTTACCAATTTAAACTTTGCATCAAAGTAGGTTGTCTAGATATGCAACTAGGTGAGCAACCTATATGATGCAATAACAACAAACACATAAGCAAGAAAGGAAATAACACAATAAAGGTTTGCACAAACAAAGGTAAGAGATAACCAAGAGTGGAGTCGGTGGAGACGAGGATGTGTTACCGAAGTTCCTTCCCTTTGAGAGGAAGTACGTCTCCGTTGGAGCGGTGTGGAGGCACAATGCTCCCCAAGAAGCCACTAGGGCCACCGTATTCTCCTCACGCTCTCACACAATGCGAGATGCCGTGATTCCACTATTGGTGCCCTTGAAGGCGGCAACCGAACCTTTACAAACAAGGTTGGGGCTATCTCCACAACTTAATTGGAGGCTCCCAACGATACCACGAAGCTTCACCACAATGGATTGTGGCTCCGAGGTTACCTCTTCCGTCTAGAGTGTCAAACACCCAGGAGTAACAAGTTGATGATGATGTAGAAGCCGGGGAACACAAATTGGTTTGGTGGAAATGTAAATCGGGGGATCCTCCTCCTTTCCTCAAAGTATCGTGCAATTTGGGTGGTTGAGGAGGGAGATCTCAAGATTTTGGTGATTTGGAAATGGAGGAGCAAAGCTTGGGCAAAGGTTAGGGTTAGGAGGAAGAAGAAGGGGGGGGTTTATACCCCCACGGGATATATGCCCGTTATGCAGCCGCCGCCCCGGGCACCCGGACAAGATCAGAGAAGTCCGGGCACCCGGAGAGGACAGAGAGATGGCGGGCCGGGAGGCCGGGAACCCGAGGGCCCCAGACCCCGGGCACCCACACGGGACAGGGGCGGGGGAAGCGCCCGAAAAAAGGGGGCCGGGCACCCGGGAGCCCCAACCCCGGGGACCCGCACCGAGCAGAAAGGGGGGAAGGCGCCGGGCAAGGGAGGCCAGGCACCCGGGGGCCCCAACCCCGGGCACCCGGACAGAACAGGGAGGGGGGAGGCGCCGGGCAAGGGAGGCCGGGCACCCGGGGGCCCCAACCCCGGCACCCGTACCGACCAGGGAGTGGGAGGACGAGACGGGTGAGAGGGCCGGGCACCCGGGTGTCCCAAACCCTGGGCACCCGCACTAAGCAGAGAGGAGCGAGGTGGAGGAGCGAAGGGGCCGGGCACCTGGGGCACTAGACCCCGGGCACCCGCACGGATCGAAGATGAGCATGAGGTGGTGGAGAAGAGAAGGGGAATGCCCCAGCACATGAAGAAGCTCCCGACAATGTTCAAGGCGGATAACAAGGAAGGAAGAGAGAGGATTTAGTTCCCCAACACCAATATCTAGTACGGATGTTCCTATGACTCAAAAAGAATCCGAAAACTTCTCGAGCCGACACCGAACACCGTCTTCTCTCACTTTGGACTTGATAGGGTTACCGACGCCTGGCGACACACAAGAGACGATTATGTCCTGAAATAAACTTGACAACCGACATTAGTCCTCGCGAATCATATTGTGATCAATCATCAAAACGTAATTGAGTGAAAATTGCACTTTCAAATGGACTATCTCATACCAGCATGGTGCATAAAAGAAAAGTTAAATCTAAACGCAAAAGACGCTCCAAGATTTGCACATATCGCATGAACGAAACGAATCCGAAAACATACCGATACTTGTTACAGAAAGATGGGACGACTTCCGGGGTATCCCCAAGCTTAGACGCTTGAGTCTACTTAAATATTTACTTGGGGTTCCTTGGGCATCCCCAAGCTAGATCTCTTGCCTCTCCTTCTTCTCCTCACATCGATACATCCTCGATCTTCGAACACTTCATCCACACAAAACTCAACAGAAAGTTGGTAAGATCCGTTAGTATAATAAAGCAAATCACTACTCTAAGTACTGTTGCAAACCAATTCATATTTTGTTTTTGCATTTTAGCTATTGTAATATAACCTTTACATGGCTTAATCCACTTATAGAAATCGATAGTTTCATCGAAACAAGCAAACTATGCATCAAAAACAGAATCTGTCTTAAACAGGACAGTCTGTAGTAATCTGAACATTCACAATACTTTTGGTACTCCAAAAATTCTGAAAAAATTAGGAAAAATAAAAAATTTGTATAGAAAGACAATGCAAAAAGTTTTAGACCGGTTTGACGTTCCAGTAAAAAAAATGTAAAATCGCGCACTACAACCAAAGTTTCTGTCTTGCACCGCACAAACAAACAAGCAATGTAAACATCCTAAAGGAAAATCTTGGCACATTATTTTTGTTTTTAAACTTTATAAAAGCACATAACGGAAATAAATGACTCTCTAAAACTTCCGGGTTGTCTCCCTGGCAGCGCTTTCTTTAAAGCCATTAAGCTAGGCATATAGGGCTCAAGTAATGGATCCACCCGGATCCCAAGGTATATCAAAGCCAATTTTAATTAACAATGATTTGTGATTTAGTAGTGAGCACAAAGTAACATATATCATGCAACAACGAAGTCTAACTCTCTTCCTATGCATCGGCATGTCATAAAAGAACAATTCATGCACACATAGTAAAGGCCAATGCATAGTATAAACAGTTTCTTGCAATTTTATCATATTGGAAACATGGAGAGGCGGAGATGTAGTTCCTCTTTCATAATAATTGCAAGTAGGAGCAGCAAGCACATGCATATTATATCTATCAAAATCATCATGTGTAGTAGTGAAACGCAACCCATCAATATAATCCTTAATAAGGGCAAACTTCTCCGATATAGTGTAGTCGGGAGAATTCAAAAAGATAATAGGACTATCATGCGTGGGTGCAATAGCAACAATTTCATGTTTAACATAAGGAACTATAGCAAGTTCATCTCCATAAGAATAATTGAGATTGGCATCTTTGCCACAAGCATAGCAAGCATCATCAAAAAGGGATATTTCAAAAGAATCAACGGGATCATAACAATCATCATAGAATTCATCCTTCGGTAAGCACGAAGGGATATTAAACAATGTATGATTTGAAGAATTACTATCATTAGAAGGTGGGAACTGGTAGCTAATCCGCTCTTCCTCCTTTTGTTCTTTGCTCTCCTCATCATCTTTTTCATCCAATGAGCCCACAGTTTCATCAATTCCTTCTTCCATAGACTCCTGCAAAGTATTAGTCTCTTCTTGGACAGCGGAGGAGTCCTCAATATATGGTTCAACATAGGCATTAGAAGCATAATTATCATAACAATATTTAAGTATGGCAATTTTTTTAGATTTGTAAAGAGTAGCATCATACGTTTCAATCAAAGAAGCAATTTCATAAGCACCCTTAAAAGCAACAAATTCTTCAATTTGTTGAACATCATAGTAATTATAAACACCCTTAGCATACGAAGATACGATTCCATTATCACTTAACTCACATTGTTAGGGAAGGTGTTTCTTAGGGTTTTCAGAACAACAAGTAACATCACATATTTCACATAAATTCCAAGCATAACACCGCAAACGATGAATTTGATCTAGTAAAAGTTTCCCTTTTTGAGATAAGCGGTGTTGCACATAACAAGCATGATCATCTAAAGATTCACCCTCAACTAAGCTAGTTGGGGTTTCAGCACGAGCACAAAGGGCTCGAAGATGATCCAAGTAAAAAGCTTCAGGAGTGTGATAGATTTTGAGTGGTTCTTCAACCATTGGTGTAGTAGGTACAACTAATTTTTTTGGTATTTTGCGTTTCCTAACCATAACTAAAGATAGAAAACAAGAGCACAAAATAAAAACTACTTAGTGATAAAGCAAACAAGCACACACGAGAATATTCACCCCACACTATAACTCCCCGGCAACGGTGCCAGAAAAAGGTCTTGATAACCCACAAGTATAGGGGATCAATTGTAGCCTCTTTTGATAAGTAAGTGTGTCGAACCCAACGAGGAGCTAAAGGTAGAACAAATATTCCCTCAAGTTCTATCGACCACCGATACAACTCTACGCACACTTGACGTTCGATTTACCTAGAACAAGTATAAAACTAGAAGTACTTTGTAGGTGTTGTTGGATAGGGTTTGCAAGAATATAAATAGCTCGTAAATAAAAACCAGGGGCTGTTTAGGTAAAGAATCAATAAAGTTAGTATAACGAGTGTGGAAAAGTGGTAGTAGGAGTTGCGAAATTGTCCCTAAGCAGTTGACTACTTTACTAGACCGATAGCAAGTTTATGTGGGCGAGGCCATTGCTAGCATGTTATCCCTGATTTGGAGTTCTATGCACTTATGATTGGAACTATTAGCAAGCATACGCAACTACTAAATTTCATTAAGGTAAAACCCAACCATAGCATTAAGATATATTGGTCCCCATTCAATCCCGTATGCATCAATTTATATGCTAGGTTGAAGCTTCCGTCACTCTTGCCCTCCAATACATAGTCCTATCAACATAAAACTAACCCTATGGTGTGATCCACGTGCGTGCTCATATGATGGTCACCAAAGGACAGCAACATAACCACAAGAAAGTTAAACCAATCATAGCAATTCACCAATTACCAATAGGACAATGAAAATCTACTCAGACATCATAGGATGGCAACACAACATTGGATAATAATATGAAGCATAAAGCACCATGTTCAAGTAGAGGGTACAACAGGTTGCGGGAGAGTGGACTGCTGTAGATAGATGGGGGAAGGTGATGGAGATGTTGGTGAATATGAAGGAGGTGTTGGTGTAGATCGCCGTCACACGATGATGGCCCCGACGGCGTTCCAGCGCCATCGGGAGAGAGGGGGAGAGGGGGAGAGGGCCCCCCTTCTTCTTCTTCCTTGACCTTCTCCCTAGATGGGAGAAGGGTTTCCCCTCTGGTCCATGGCCTCCATGGCATGGGAGGGGCGAGAGCCCCTCCGAGATTGGATCCGTCTCTGTGTCTCTCTCAGTTTCTGCGTTCCCTGATTCTGCCCTTTCACCGTTTCTTATATTCCCGGAGATCCGTAACACCGATTGGGCTGAAATTTTGACATGATTTTTATGCAGATAATGGCTTTATTGGGGTGAAAGAAGGGCACAAACCGCCTTACGGAGTGGCCACGAGGGCCCAGGGCGCGCCTGACCCCCTGGGGGGCGCCCCTCACCCTCGTGGGCCCCTCGGGCATCGTCTCGCGTTGATTCGACTTCCCAAAATTCACATATATTCCATAAAAAATCTCTGTCAGTTTTTATCCCGTTTGGACTCCGTTTGATATGGATTTTCCGTGAAACAAAAAACATGCAACAAATAGGAACTAGCACTGGGCACTGGATCAATATGTTAGTTCCAAAAATAGTATAAAAAGTTGCCAAAAGTATATGAAAGTTGTATAATATTGGCATGGAACAATAAAAAATTATAGATACGACGAAGACGTATCAACATCCCCAAGCTTAATATACATATATCAGCTGGCCCGTCATCATCAACAACTCTTTTTTATAAGAGCAGAGTAGAGATAGAGATAGAGACTACTACTACCAATGTGCTGGCCCGTGCGTTAAAATGGATCCAAAGTAGTAGAATAATACTTGTTCACGGACTTGAAATATAAACACTCATAGTTTTGATATACATATATTAGTAAATATAAATCATGCTTCACTCAAAATATATTCCTGGGGCTGTTTTGATAAGGTCAGGGACGGGTGTGGCTGGTTTGAAGATAACAGGTTATAAAAAAATTGGAGTTGTTTTTTTACATTTTGTAGCATGGCACGGCCTCCGGTGCACCTAAGCGTCTGATTTTTTTTTGAGTTTGGGTCGGTGGCACAACCTGCGGTAAGATGCCCATGTGGGCTTCTTCTATAACTAGCAAGATGCCTATGCATTGCAGGGAACATCAAAATGCATTTTTTTTACAAAACACCTGTTGTGATTGACCCTTGCAGGAGTAATCCCATGTGTAAAAACTAATGATATCTTGAGAATTTTATTGGAAAAATGGTATCTTTGGAACAAGTTTTCTCTACTACTGCTCCTTGCAGTGAGCGGTATGCAATGCATGTGTGAACGGACATGACATATTGTCCATGGAAGTTGAACCACGACGACCATCACGTTTCTTGTTTCTACCACTGCCACACCCACACGCGATTCCCACGACGCCGCTCCAACCCACGGCACGACGTCCCCTGACATGCGCCTCATCCCTCTCGGCCCCACCGCTCCTCTGCCTTTGTGTGCATGACATGCGGTCCAGCTGAACTGCGGCGACCATCAACTTTCTACCATAGCCACACCCGATTGGACGCGGTTTGCCTACTCCGCTTCGGTGCTCCGATCCGTACTCCCGCACCATCAAATTTTCATCCAGCGGCTATGGCACATTTCGTCCCAGGCATCAATCCTTAGCTGGACTACTTCTATACTACATGTAGTACCCGCCGGTGTGGCCATCTATGCCTCGTAACGCCTCGACGCCCAGCTGTGGCACCCTCGCCACGACCACGCCACCACCGGCCGGTTCATCTCGAACGAGTGAGTCGTGAACCACACCACCACCATGAGAAGGACATGTGGGCCAGCCGCATTTAAGGTCCGCATGTCATTGACTCATAGGCCGATGCACTAAGCCACTGAAGCTCGGTCCCGTGGGCCCCGAGAGGGAAATGTAACTCCTGCGGCAGGCCTTCTGGTGCTCCTGCAGTACGAGCTCGTGCCAAACCCGGAATTTGTTTCTTACTACTACCAACTAGTAATGTACACGTGCATTGCACGCATGAGATTTGGTAACCAAATTATGAATAAATAACACACTATAGCATGTAAGCTTTGAGTCATATATGCATGATGTAGATGTTCCTTTAATTCTTATAGTTCAAGTTCAAAATCAATTAGTTTTAATAAATATATATATTTTAAGATTCATGGATGCATTGTAAAGCATAAAGTAAAAACAAATAGTGACAATTCATTTTGAAAAAAAAGTTTGGGCAATTAAGATATGGAAGATTCTAGAACAAAGGAGACATGCTTGTGTTTTGAGGTTTGTGTATTATGCTTAAGTTCAACCATGGAGTCTTCTAGATTCTACATGTGGCAAAATTTGGTGGAATGTAGATGATATCCAACGGCCAATAGTGTTCGGATTTGCCATCTTTGTACCATCAGATTGGCTTCATCCAACAACCAACTTTCAAAGTTATTCACACACTAGATAGGGGTATAGATGTGCCGGCTCGTGCGTTGCAATGGATCCAAAGTATATCTATTTAGTGGAGTGCACTCTAAACACATTATCTATTTATTTTTCTCTAACCTTTTGTAGCCATGCAACCAAGCCACATAAGCTTCGTGGGTGCCCCCCACATCATATTATTCATACTACATTGTCTGAAAAAAAGATAAATCACCCAAAACAAGATCTTCCCGTTTTTTGTTCCGATGATGCTGTGTCATGCACGTACCTAGTTGTATAGTGGTAGTACAAACTTCATAGTAGTAGGAGTAGTAGTACGGAATGCTCCTACTCTATCAACGAGCCCCATCTGACACCAAATTTCTTGGCTTCCGTGCTACAGCTAGATCTTCCCCTCGTTTCTGTTTTCCAACTCGGCGACGGGTGGGGTGCGGTTTGCCAATAGTCGGTTTGCTCAACGCCGGTCCCACATGAAAGTGAAAATGCTAGGCAACACGCCTTCCCTAGCTCTGTGGCGTGCCAGACGGGCCGTGGAGTACTCCCGATTCCCGGGCGTGGGGGGGGGGGTGCGACGCGAATGTGGCATGCCTTTTCCTTTTACTAGAAATGTGCCCGTGCGTTGCGACAAATCCAAAGTAGTAGAATAGTAGTACTTGTTCACAAACTTGAAAGAAATCACTTGTTTTGATATACTCCTAATATATTACTTTTCACTCAAAATATATTTCTCAGGCTATTTTGATGAGGTGAGGGAGGGATGTGGTTGCTTTCAAGATAATAAGGGGTTTTCTGCAAATTGGAGCAGAGAAGTGGGCTATTGTTGCAAAAATGCAACAACTTACCTCACATCCGTTAGATGCAGATCTAATGGTCAGAAACGATGGATGGTAGACACACCACCATCACCAACTAAGTCTTTTATAGGAGTTGGAGTAGAGAAACATGTATAAATTGTAACATTTGGTTCTGCTCCTTAGCACGATCGATAGATAGAAATAATGATTGGAAATGCTAGGGCGGGGCTATTTCCACCAGGTAAGCAGGGTACGTAGTAGCTAGGTTGGCGCATCGTCAGTTTGATCACATGTGGTCCGACATGTTCTAGTGTTTCTAGCAAGATGCCCGTGCGTTGCACGAAGTTGATGGAAAAGGTAAGCACAACTTATAAATTGACGGATGGAGTACTAGTTACAGTGATGCATATAATTAAGCAAACGGATCGCACATGTCGGTATTGATTGGAATGAGAATGCAATAGCACAATAAGAATTAATGCCACGATGATGCAATCGCAGTGGTGGTTACAGGAGGCAAGAAGAAAGATGCATCCATCAACGTACGACCTCCTCCTCCTCAACTTAGTGCGCCGGGCCACCGACCGGTAGCTAAGGAGGGGCGGCTTTTGTGGCGAGGTCAAGGTGCTTCTCAACAAAGGCATCCAAGGATTCCAGCCGGTTGAGGAAGGCCAACGTCGCAGCGTCCTCACCGGCCTTGTATAGATACCTATGTACATGATTTGCGTGTACATGTGGATGTGTAGGTCGACGAATTCTTGCAGGGCGAGGCGCCTTGCGGCGAGCGCGACCTCCAGGTGGACATTATTCGTGGCGTCGGTGGGCAGTCATAGTGCCACCAGTGCTTGAAAGAGGTTCCGTCCATGGAGGCCAATTAGGGTGGCAGGCAATGAGGAGCCCGAGCGCGCGGGCTGGAGGAGTACGGCGATGTCGTCGACGAGCTTCTTGAGGACGATGAACTTGTTGGTGGTGGCAACGATCATCTGGTCCAACTGAGATTCGTAGTTGGCGTCGACGGTGTCCATCCACTAGTCGGTCGCCAACACCGTCTGGAGACGATCCTCGGTGCCATGCCACAGGACGGCGTCGTGGACCATTTGGCACAGCCGCTGGCCACTCGCGTGCATCACAGCCATGGGTCTGGAGTGAGGACTTTTGCGCTTAGTGTAGGTGGTTAGGCAAATGCTTATGTGCGTACGATGTGGTAGATGCATTGGAATGGAGGGGCGCCTTTATATGAGTGCACACTACGTTGCATTCACATCGTGCAACCTCTTTTCCCGGTCCTCCTCCCATTACTTCCCTCATGCATTCATGATGGTAATTGAAGGAGGATGCATCATTGGCCGTTCAACATTTCGGGAACCACTACCCCCCTTGTCTGCATTAGAGCAAGTATAATAAGCTTATGTAAGAAGGCTATAAGGATTAAAATATAATTTTTTTGCTGACGTGGAGGGAAGAGAAGAGGAGAGAGAAGAGGAGCCGGCTACAGAATAAGAGCCAGCTGCAGCACGTGCTCCTAGGCACTATGTGAGAGTGGGAGGTGGGCCATGTATTAATGAAGTAGCACCTCTTTGTATCTTACTATTATACTTGAAGGCTACAAGGTTGGCTATAGATGCCATGGCAATGCCATATAGCCATCAGCTGGCTATACTATTAACCATGCTCTTAAAGCCGTATCAGGAACTGCGCCACCCACTTCAAATCAAATAGTACTGCGCCGCCTGCTGCACACCCAGCTGAACACGCCTCCTCGCCTCCATCAAACCCCTCCGTTAAGCCCACATGCAAACCGAGAAACCTACTCCACCCACACGTCAATTCATGAGCGGGCCGGAATTAAACGCAACACCGGCTGAGCTCCTCCCATCCGCCCTCAGTTTAAACGAGGCCAGATGCCGGGCAAGCTCCTACCGTCCGCCCTCTATTTAAATGAGGCCAGACAGACAGCGGGCAAGAATCACACCCCTCCGCCGCTCTCCCATCTCCTCCTTCACCATTTTCTCCACTCTTCCGATGGCTTCTGAGGAGCCGTTCTCCGGCATACTACCCGGCTGGGAGGCCTGCCGAGCCCTCAGGATACGGACGAGGCCGCTCGGTGCTTCACCAACCTCGCTTGGCCCGACGGAGCCAGTTGCCGCCCCAAGCCGGCGCGTGGTTCAGCAACTCGCTGCTCCAGTTCAGCTCGATGAGGAGTGGCGAGTTGCTCCATGCCGGCACGGCGATGAGCATGCCGGTATGGGCGTCGTCGCTGCCGGGTCGTACCGCGTCACCAGTGTCTGCGGTGTCCGCACCACCCGTGTCTGTGGGCGCGCCTTCCGTGCCTGCGGCCGCGCCTCCCATGCCTGCGGCAGCGCCATGCAGGCAGAGACAGTAGTCAGGTGCGTGGAGAGCGATGGGTCGGTGGCCAGCTTCTCCATGTCCACCGCCATCATCAAGGAGAAGTAGAACACGGGAGGCCGCCGCCACTTGGGTCCCATGAAGGCCACTGCCGAGGCGATGACTGCGCATTCAGGTGGTTTCTTTGCTGCTTCGTCTCTTACGAGGACCTTCGTCGACCCCGCAAGTGTCTGCCGGACATGAGGAAGACAAAGGGATCCGCGGGAGGCCATTTAGATTAGGTACTCCCTCTCCGGCCGGCGGGAAATATTTGTTGTAAGAAAGGATAAATTGGATATATCTATAACTAAAATAAGTCTAGATACATCCATTTCTAGGACAAGTATTTCCGGACAGAGGGAGTATTAATTATACCAAGAGAGCTGGATTAGCACTGCTTAGTTCATGTAAATATAATGAAATCCATCATGTTTATATGAAGATCCGGCTTTTTTATACGAAATCCTTCATGCTTATATGAAATCAGTCCGTGTTTGCACGAATTTCATCTGGTTGGTTAGAGTTGTGAAAATGTATGTCGCTGGAGTTTGATGTCGTCCTCCGCGGAAGGAAGTGGGAGGAAATTTGCCGGATGCCATTGGAGATGCTCTTATGCTGGAAATAATAGAGTCACATCCAATCCATTTGAGTTAATTGAGATAAGGTGAGGAGGAGTGGGCGTGGTCTTGATCGGTGGTCGGATCAAGCGGAGGCATGGGGATGGGCCAGCGCCCGGCAGTGCAGCGGCCACCATGCTAGATTGTTCTAGAGACTTCCTTTTTTAATTGCTCAACAATGAGGTTGTGGGAGATAAGGATGAACGAGGCAAGGCCTTATCTATAAATGTGGAGAGAGGTGCGGGTATATTTCGTAAAATTGTCATAGTTTGCTTTCTATCCGTCAGATATAGATCAGACGGTCTATATTACAAGATGGTAGGCACAACATCATCACCAACTCGGAGGGCTAATCTGGTTGGTTAGAGTTGTGAAAAATGTATGTCGCTGGCGTTTGATGTCGTCCTCCGCGGAAGGAAGTGGGAGGAAATTTGCCGGATGCCATTGGAGATGCTCTTATGCTGGAAATAATAGAGTCACATCCAATCCATTTGAGTTAATTGAGATAAGGTGAGGAGGAGTGGAGCGTGGTGCTGACTGGTGGTCGGACTGGGCGGAGGCATGGGGATGGATTTGGCGCGGCGAAGCAGGCCACCACCATGCTAGATTGTTCTAGAGACTTCCTTTTTTAATTGCTCAACAATGAGGTTGTGGGAGATAAGGATGAACGAGGCAAGGCCTTATCTATAAATGTGGAGAGAGGTGCGGGTATATTTCGTAAAATTGTCATAGTTTGCTTTCTATCCGTCAGATATAGATCAGACGGTCTATATTACAAGATGGTAGGCACAACATCATCACCAACTCGGTTTTTTATAAGAGTAGAGACAAGTCCATCCTTAATCTTGTATTCTAAGTAATCAGTGGGTTCCACTGTCAGTACAGTAGCGAAAGAAATATATATTAAATAAGTAATGTATACTATAAAAATCTAAAGTTAAAGACATAATTTGAACTCAGGTCATCGCGTTGCGAGCATTCGGCACTAACCAGTCCAACACAATTTTGTTGTGGACCATGCTGGAGATATATCTCCATGTCTATTCTTATACTACCTCCGTTCCTAAATATTTGTCCTTTTTAGATTTCAAATGGACTACCACATACGGATGTGTATGTAGACATATTTTAGAGTGTAGATTCACTCATTTTGCTCTGTATGTAGTCACTTGTTGAAATCTCTAAAAAGATAAATATTTAGGAACGGAGGGAGTAGAAAATAGAGTTGGTGATGATGGTGTGTGTGCCATCCTGCAATATAGGCCGTCGGATTTATATCAAACAGATAGGAAGGAAACTATGTCAATTTTACAAAAAGATACCCACACCCCTCTCCATGTTTGCAAATAAGGCCTTCCCTCGTTGATCCTTTTCTCTCACAAGATAAACTACTCATACAAATGCATCTTGATGTTCCGTGCAACGCACGGGCATCCTTGATTGTTCCATGCTATTATATTACCAGTTTTGGATGTTTATGGGATTTACTTTACACTTTTATATCATTTTTGGGACTAACCTACTAACCGGAGGCCCAGCCCGAATTGCTGTTTTTTTTTGCCTATTTTAGTGTTTCGAAGAAAAGGAATATCAAACGGAGTCCAAGCGGAATGAAACCTTCGGGAGCGATCTTTTTGGAACAAACGCGATCCAGATGACTTGGAGTGGAAGTCAAGAAACAAACGAGGCAGCCACGAGGGTGGAGGGCGCCCCCCTACTGGGCGCAACCCCTATCTCGTGGGCCCCTTGAGCGTCCACCGACCTACTTCTTCCTCCTATATATACCCATGTACCCCAAAAACATCAGAAGCGACCACGAAAACCTAATTCCACCACCGTAACCTTCTGTATCCGCGAGATCCCATCTTGGAGCCTTCGCCGGCGCTCCGCCGGAGGGGGAATCGACCATGGAGGGCTTCTACATCAACACCATAGCCCTTCCGATGAGTTGTGAGTAGTTTACCACAGACCTTCGGGTCCATAGTTATTAGCTAGATGGATTCTTCTCTCTCTTTGAATCTCAATACAAAGTTCTCCTTGATCTTCTTGGAGATCTATTCGATGTAACTCTTTTTGCAGTGTGTTTGTTGAGATCCGATGAATTGTGGTCTTATGATCAAGTTTATCTATGAGAAATATTTGAATCTCCTCTGAATTCTTTTATGTGTGATTAAGTTATCTTTGCAAGTCTCTTCGAATTATCAGTTTGGTTTGGCCTACTAGATTGATCTTTCTTGCAATGGGAGAAGTGCTTAGCTTTGGGTTCAATCTTGCGGTGTCCTTTCCCAGTGACAGCAGGGGCAACAAGACACGTATTGTATTGTTGCTATCGAGGATAAAAAGATGGGTTTATATCATATTGCATTAGTTTATCCCTCTACATCATGTCATCTTTCTTAATGCGTTACTCTGTTCTTTATGAACTTAATACTCTAGATGCATGCTGGATAGCGGTTGATGTGTGGAGTAATAGTAGTAGATGCAGGCAGGAGTCGGTCTAGTTGTCACGGACGTGATGCCTATATACATGATCATGCCTAGATAATCTCATAATTATTCGCTTTTCTATCAATTGCTCGACAGTAATTTGTTCACCCACCGTAATACTTATGCTATCTTGAGAGAAGCCACTAGTGAAACCTATGGCCCCCGGGTCTATCTCTTATCATATAAGCTTTCAATCTACTTTTATTTGCATCTTTACTTTTCTAATCTATATCATAAAATACCAAAAATATATCTATCTTATCATATTATCTCTATCAGATCTCACTTTCGTAAGTGGCCGTGAAGGGATTGACAACCCCTTTATTGCGTTGGTTGCGAGTTCTTGTTTGTTTGTGTAGGTGCGTGGGACTTTTGAGGAGCCTCCTACTGGATTGATACCTTGGTTCTCAAAAACTAAGGGAAATACTTACACTACTGTGCTGCATCACCCTTTCCTCTTCAAGGAAAACCAACGCAAGCTCAAGACATAGCAAGAAGGATTTCTGGCGCCGTTGCCGGGAAGGTCTTCGCTCAAGTCAAGACATACCAAGTACCCATCACAAACTCATCTCCCTCGCATTACATTATTTGCTATTTGCCTCTCGTTTTCCTCTCCCCCACTTCACCTTTGTCATTTTATTCGCCCTCTCTTTCCCAATCTCCTCTCTCTTTTGCTTGCCTTTTTGTTTGCTTGTGTGTTATATTGCTTGTCGCGATGGTGCAAGACAATACTAAATTGCGTGACTTTTCCAATACCAATAACAATGATTTCCTTAGTACTCCGATTGCTCCTCTTAATGATGTTGATTCTTTGAAACTTATATCTACTCCTCCTAAGCATGATATCAATGAGTCTCTCAAAGCTATGAGAATCTCCATTGATGAGTGCAAAGAAAGAACCGCTAGATTGCGTGCTAAGAAAGATTGCTTTGTAAAAGCGTGTTCTTCTAGTTTCCATGAAAATAATGATGAAGATCTAAACGTTATTGATGTGTCCCCTATTAAATCTTTGTTTTTCAATATGAATCTTAATAATGATGGGACTGGAGATGAGTCAACTTTAGTTAAAAGGCGACCCAATGATTCGGAGTTCTTAGATCTTGATGCTAAATTTTGTAAAAGTTGGATTGGAGAGGTCAAGACTTTAAATAGCATTGAACCCACTATCTTGGATTTCAAGGAATTTAATTATGACAATTGTTCTTTAGTAGATTGTATTTCCTTGTTGCAATCCGTGTTGAATTCTCCTCATGCTTATAGTCAAAATAAAGCTTTTACCAAACATATTGTTGATGCCTTGATGCAATCTTATGCTGAAAAAATTAATTTGGAAGTTTCTATACCTAGAAAACTTAATGATGAGTGGGAACCTACTATAAAGATTAAAATTAAAGATCATGAGTGATATGCTTTATGTGATTTCGGTGCTAGTGTTTCCACAATTCCAAAAACTTTATGTGATATTCTAGGTTTCCATGATCTTGATGATTGCTCTTTAAATTTGCACCTTGCTGATTACACCATTAACAAGCCTATGGGAAGGATCAATGATGTTCTTATTGTTGAAAATAGGAATTATGTGCCCGTAGAATTTATTGTTCTTGACATAGATTGCAATCTTTCTTGTCCTATTATTCTTGGTAGACCTTTCCTTAGAATGATTGGTGGAATTATTCATATGAAAGAAGGGAATATTAGATTCCAATTTCCATTAAGGAAAGGCATGGAGCACTTTCCAAGAAAGAAAGTCAAATTACCTTATGAATCTATCATGCGAGATACTTATGAATTGAGTGCCAAAGATGGCACTACTTAGATCTATCCTCGCTTTTATGCCTAGCTAGGGGCGTTAAACGATAGCGCTAGTTGGGAGGCAACCAATTTTACTTTTTGTTTTTGTTTTTTTTGCTTCTGTTTAGTAATAAATTTTGCATCTACCTTCTGTTTAGATGTGTTTTTTATGTTTTAATTAGTGTTTGTGCCAAGTAGAACCTATAGGATAACCTATGGTGATAGTTAATTTGATTCTGCTGAAAAACAGAAACTTTGCGCGAATGAAAATAATTTTAGTAAATCACAGAACTGTGCTTTTGCATTGATTATTTTTTTATGTAGATCAATAGACAATTTGCCCAGGACTTCCTATTTTGGTAGAATTTTTGGAGTTCCAGAAGTTTGCGTTAGTTACAGATTACTACAGACTGTTCTGTTTTTAACAAATTCTGTTTTTCATGTGTTGTTTGCTTATTTTGATGCATCTATGGCTAGTAAAATAGTTTATAAACCATAGATAAGTTGGAATACATGTTTAACACCAATATAAATAAAGAATGATTTCATTACAGTACCTTGAAGTGGTGTTTTGTTTTCTTTCGCTAACGGAGCTTACGAGAATTTCTGTTGAGTTTTGTGTTGTGAAGTTTTCAAGTTTTGGGTAAAGATTTGATGGATTATGGAATAAGGAGTGGCAAGAGCCTAAGCTTGGGGATGCCCATGGCACCCCAAGATATTCAAGGATAACCAGAAGCCTAAGCTTGGGGATGCCCCGGAAGGCATCCCCTCTTTCGTCTTCGTTCATCGGTAACTTTACTTGGAGCTATATTTTTATTCACCACATGATATGTGTTTTGCTTGGAGCGTCTTGTATGGTATTAGTCTTTGCTTTTTAGTTTACCACAATCATCCTTGCTGTACACACCTTTTGGGAGAAACCCACTTGATCTGAGTTTGTTAGAATACCTTATGTGCTTCACTTATATCTTTTGAGCTAAATAGTTTTGCTCTAGTGCTTCACTTATATATTTTGGAGCACGGCAGTGGCTTAATTTTGTAGAAATTGTTGATATCTCATGCTTCACTTATATTATTTTGAGAGTCTCTTAGAACAGCATGGTATTTGCTATGGTCATAAAATTTGTCCTAGAATGATGGGCATCCAAGTTGGGTATAATAAAAACTATCATAGGAAGTGAATTGGATGCTATGATCAATTTTGATACTTGATAATTGTTTTGAGATATGGAGGTAGTGATATTAGAGTCATACTAGTTGGGTGATTATGAATTTAAAGAATGCTTGTGTTGAAGTTGGAAGTCCCATAGCATGCACGTATGGTAAAAGTTGTGTAACAAATTTGAAACATGAGGTGTTCTTAGATTGTGCATCCTTATGAGTGGCGGTCGAGGACGAGCGATGGTCTTTTCCTACCAATCTATCCCCCTAGGAGCATGCGCGTAGTGCTTGGTTTTTGATGACTTGTAGATTTTTGCAATAAGTATATGAGTTCTTTTGACTAATGTTGAGTCTATGGATTATACGCACTCTCACCCTTCCATCATTGCTAGCCTCTTCGGTACCGTGCATTGCCCTTTCTCACCTCGAGAGTTGGTGCAAACTTCGCCGGTGCATCCAAATCCCGTGATACGATACACTCTGTCACACATAAACCTTATTATATCTTCCTCAAAACAGCCACCATACCTACCTATTATGGCATTTCCATAGCCATTCCGAGATATATTGCCATGCAACTTTCCACCGTTCCGTTCATCATCATGACACGCATCATCATTGTCATATTGCCTTGCATGATCATGTAGTTGACATCGTATTTGTGGCAAAGCCACCATGCATAATTTTTCATACATGTCACTCTTGATTCATTGCCCATCCCGGTACACCGTCGGAGGCATTCATATAGAGTCATATCTTGGTCTAGTTTTGAGTTGTAATTCATGAGTTGTAAATAAATAGAAGTGTGATGATCATCATTATTAGAGCATTGTCCCCAAATAAAAAAAAGGAAAAAAGAAGAAAGGCCAAAAAGAAAAAAAAAGAAAGGCCCAAAAAAGGAAAAAAAAGAAAAAAAAGGGAAAATAAAATATAAGGGGGCAATGTTACTATCCTTTTCCACACTTGTGCTTCAAAGTAGCACCATGTTCTTCATATAGAAAGTCTTTTATGTTGTCACTTTCATATACTAGTGGGAATTTTTCATTATAGAACTTGGCTTGTATATTCCTACAATGGGCTTCCTCAAATGACGCAGGTCTTCGTGAGCAAGCAAGTTGGATGCACACCCACTAGTTACTTTTGTTGAGCTTTCATACATTTATAGCTCTAGTGCATCCGTTGCATGGCAATCCCTACTCCTCATGTTGACATCAATTGATGGGCATCTCCATAGCCCGTTGATTATCCTCGTCAATGTGAGACTTTCTCCTTTTTTGTCTTCTCCACACAATATCCATCATCATATTCTATTCCACCCATAGTGCTATATCCATGGCACACGCTCATGTATTGCGTGAAAGTTGAAAAAGTTTGAGATTATTTAAGTACGAAACAATTGCTTGGCTTGTCATCGGGGTTGTGAAAGATGGGAGCATTTTTGTGTGACGAAAATGAAGCATAGCCTAACTATATGATTTTGTAGGGATGAACTTTCTTTAGCCATGTTATTTTGAGAAGACATGATTGCTTTGATTAGTATGCTTGAAGTGTTACTATTTCTTATGTTAATATGCACTTTTATTTTGAATCATTTGGATCTGAACATTCATGCCACAATAAAGAAAATTATATCGAGAATTATGCTAGGTAGCATTCCACATCAAACATTCTGTTTTTATCATTTACCTACTCGAGGACGAGCAGGAATTAAGCTTGGGGATGCTTGATACGTCTCCAACGTATCTATATTTTTTGATTGTTCCATGCTATTATATTACCCGTTTTGGATGTTTATGGGCTTTACTTTACACTTTTATATCATTTTTGGGACTAACCTACTAACCGGAGGCCCAGCCCGAATTGCTGTTTTTTTTTGCCTATTTCAGTGTTTCGAAGAAAAGGAATATCAAAGGGAGACCAAACGGAATGAAACCTCTGGGAGCGATCTTTTTGGAACAAACGTGATCCAGAGGACTTGGAGTGGAAGTCAAGAAACAAACAAGGTGGCCACGAGGGTGGAGGGCGCCCCCCTACTGGGCGCGCCCCCTATTTCATGGGCCCCTCGAGCATCCTCCGACCTACTTTGTCCTCCTATATATACCCATGTACCCCGAAAACATCAAAAGCGACCATGAAAACCTAATTCCACCACCATAACCTTCTGTATCCGTGAGATCCCATCTTGGAGCCTTCGTCGGCGCTCCGCCGGTGGGGGAATTGACCACGGAGGGCTTCTACATCAACACCATAGCCCTTCCGATGAGTTGTGAGTAGTTTACCACAGACTTTCGGGTCCATAGTTATTAGCTAGATGGCTTCTTCTCTCTCTTTGAATCTCAATACAAAGTTCTCCTAGATCTTCTTGGAGATCTATTCGATGTAACTCTTTTTGCGGTGTGTTTGTCGAGATCCGATGAATTGTGGGTTTATGATCAAGTTTATCTATGAGAAATATTTGAATCTCCTCTGAATTCTTTTATGTGTGATTAAGTTATCTTTGCAAGTCTCTTCGAATTATCAGTTTGGTTTGGCCTACTAGATTGATCTTTCTTGCAATGGGAGAAGTGCTTAGCTTTGGGTTCAATCTTGCGGTGTCCTTTCCCAGTGACAGCAGGGGCAGCAAGGCACATATTATATTGTTGCCATCGAGGATAAAAAGATGGGGTTTATATCACATTGCATGAGTTTATCCCTCTACATCATGTCATTTTTCTTAATGCGTTACTCTGTTCTTTATGAACTTAATACTCTAGATGCATGATGGATAGCGGTCAATGTGTGGAGTAATAGTAGTAGATGCAGGAAGGAGTCGGTCTACTTGTCACGGACGTGATGCCTATATACATGATCATGCCTAGATAATCTCATAATTATTCTCTTCTCTATCAATTGCTCGACAGTAATTTGTTCACCCACCGTAATACTTATGCTATCTTGAGTGAAGCCACTAGTGAAACCTATGGCCCCCGGGTCTATCTCTATCATATAAGCTTTCAATCTACTTTTATTTGCATCTTTACTTTTCTAATCTATATCGTAAAATACCAAAAATTTATTTATCTTATCATATTATCTCTCTCAGATCTCACTTTCGCAAGTGGCCGTGAAGGGATTGACAACCCCTTTATTGCGTTGGTTGCGAGTTCTTGTTTGTTTGTGTAGGTGCGTGGGACTTTTGAGGAGCCTCCTACTGGATTGATACCTTGGTTCTCAAAAACTAAGGGAAATACTTACGCTACTGTGCTGCATCACCCTTTCCTCTTCAAGGAAAACCAACGCAAGCTCAAGACGTAGCAGCGTTCTACGAAAATCAAATAGGCTGCATCGTACGGACAACCGCCACCATCAACGATGAGAAACTACAGAAGATAGATAATATGAGGCCCTCCCTCCTAAAGAAGCTGCACTAGATATTCTTGTTCCCGGTTTTTTATGAGAAGGATTATAAAGATCCAGATAAGGACCCGACAATGAAGAAGATAAACAAACACGCCATGAGAAAGTTTAGCAATGCGTTGGCCGCCTGGAAAACAAGGGTGAAAGCCAGGATCATCGACAAAAAGGAACCCTACTCCGAAATTGTAAAGGATAATCCGACAATCACGACATAGCACTTTGAAATATTCAAGGCGACTTGCGAGGCCGAAGCTGCCAAAAAAAGTCTAAGTACATGAAGGGGCTTCAAGAGAGGAACATTGGGAGCCACCACCTCGGAAGCCGTGGTTACGACGGGAAGAGGTCCAAATGGGCCAAGGAGGATGCGGAAGCCGCGAGTCTGGGCATCCCAGACCCCTTGGCGGAGTTCACCGTCCCGCAGGAGCGTGACGTCCTCAGGGCCCGGCACCGTTGGGACCCAGTGAAGAAGGTTTACGAGACAAACGCGGTCACGACGGAGTTCATTAGACTGCTGGTAATTTTAGTTTCTGATCAATTCGACTGCATGTTAGTCATATTTGTAAACGATCCTTGTGCCTTTTGCAGAGAGAGCAGCACAGGATTGCGGCCGAAAGCGACTCGCCGTCTGAGGCATTGGCGAGGCCCAAGTGGGACACTCCATTCAACTGGGCGTTGAACATATTGAAACGACTCCCGGTGGAACTCGACCGCCGTATGGATGCGTGCATGGTGTTGGAGATGGCGCCACGTGGAAGAAGTACTACCGTGAGACCACGGAGGAGAGAAAGGAAAGACGGAGGTTAACTGAAGAAAACATCGACAAGAAGGTTGAGATTGCGGTTGAGAAGAAATCATCTCAGACAGTCGCAACAGCGGTAGCTGCCGCAAACCAGGTGGTTGTAGATATTCTACTTCCTTGGTTCCGGCCGTTTTCAATTGGACCATGCAAAATCCAGAAAAATGCAGCGGACTTTCCCCTTGCTGACTTCTTGGGGAGCAGCTCGACTAGTGTTGCACCAGCACCTGCTCCCGCACTGGCTCCCGCACCTGCTCCCGCACCGTACGTGCTCGGCGGTGCTTCGTCTTTGGCTGAGCTCGATGCCCTCACGGTATCTGTCACACCGCCCCCTTCAATAAATGTATAATCTCCCATTTTCGTTGCCTTTCGGATGTCTCACGTCGCAAACTTTTCTTTGCAGGCCGACGAAACCCCGTGCACCATATTAGCGGCCGGGAGCACACCCACGAGCACGCAGCCTCAGCAAGGTATGAACATCAACACCCCACCTACCCAATTAGCGTCGGGTGATAGCGGACAGGGTATGGAAGAGGCTCCATTAGTCGCTGATGACGTCGCCATGGATGAGGATGAGGATGAGGATGGCACTCAACAGTATGTCTATACTGGCGCCTACTCAGGGTTTGAGCGTCATGAGTTGGTTCCTGAATTGCCGTCTCCGGAGGCTGAACGTATTATGGACGACCTTCCGGTAGTAAAGAAGTCTAGGAAGAGAGCGAGGAAAGGCAAACAAGCTGATTCTATGATCCAGCCGCCTCAGCCGCCTCGGGTTCAAGACCCTATAGATATCCCATGTGCGGATAAATGGCATATCCCCGGTCAACCAATCCTACCTGCAAGAGCGCTAGGGGCCAGATTCGGTGATCTAAGGAGACTTCATGACAATGTGCTGCGGATAGAGAAAGGCCTCACCGCCTCGAAAGATCTAGGATACCCACTCTACGTAGTTAACATTCCGCAGTAATTGTCGTACATCGACTTCTTCCCCGCAGATAAGTTCTTCCTTTGATTTGATTACATATTCGACATGTTTCATGTGAAGAAGCTGGATTTTATGTTTGTCCACCTTTATCCCGTGCACATGAACTACATCATCGGGGTTGAGCAGATACCTCATATCTGTGTCGCTGACCCGTACTTCATGCACGAGGGCTTCTTGGGAGTCTGCGCAAAGCACCGTGAATACGCGAGGCAATACATCGTCAGTTTCATGCTCGCCAATAAGGACAAGGAGGCGATTCTCGTGCCTTATCATCCCCTGTAAGTCATCCGCGCGGACATCCTTCCTTCGATTTCAATCATTCATTTGCACGGTGGAGGCTAATTAATTTGAGGTGTACTTATTTTGCGCAGTGGCGGGCGCGCCGTCCTCATCATCCTCTGCCCCTGATACTCCCATGCTCTTTACTTGGACTCGTCGAAGAACATTCACAAAAAGGATTACACCCACATCAAGGATGTTCTCGACAGTGCTATGTTTTACTACGAAGCACGGGGTGGAGAGGTCAAGGACAAGAAGAGAAGGGGCGGCAGGCTCGCCATCGGCCATAAGACCGACTTCTGCTCCATCCAGCAACCGAGTGATTCTCTTAATGATGCATTCTATGTCCTACACCACATGCTGGAGTACAGACGGGATCACTAGAACCTTCGCATGTCACCTACATCCGGCGATGCCCATATTCTGCAATGGGCAAAGAACGTAGGATATATCGAGGATCATCGACTTCGAGCTGAGTTCTATCACATCCAGCGCGAACTTTCCCAAATCATCATGAAGGAGGTCCTCGGAAAAACAGGGATGTTCTACAAAGGACAAGTGTCGTGGGAAGACGTCCGAACACGGGTAGCCTCTCAGCGTCTCGACCTAAAGCCTTTCACTAGGCTCGGGGACTATCTCCCTGACTTGGATGGATGGCACGACATGTGTAATGCCCACGATGCGGCTATATCTCCCACGTGTCGAAGCACGACTTAGAGGCATAACCGCATGGTGGTTTAGTCGCAAGAAGGGCCATCTTCACACAATCCCATGTAATGAAAAAGAATGGGATAAAGAGTTGGCTTACAATCGCCACTTCACACAATACATAAATTAAACATCCATCAAACAGAGTACAATCAAGGTCCGACTACGGAACAAAAATAAATAAGACAACCCCAAATGCTACACAGATCCCCGATCGTCCCAACTGGGCTCCATGTAACATCCCAAATTTTGGACTGTTAATATAATTAATTGAATTGTTTGTTTGTTTGCTTGAGTGAATTAAACTTGAGTGAAATTTGAACCTTTTCAAAAACTTTTGAAAGAGAGGGAATAAAATGACTTTCCCCTTCTCCGGTAAATTCAAATTCATCCTATTAAAATCAATGAGAGAAGATGACATGACTTCTTCAACTATAAAGAATTTGAGCGGAGTTTTGCAATTTAATTCTTTCAAATATTTGCACTTGCTTCTCTATTTTTCTTCCCGAGAAATACCCGAAAAATAAATTCTTGCAAGCAAGAAAGAGCGGAGAAAATGACCCTCCAAAATCAGGGCATTTTGAAAATATTTGAGCCAAGAAAAACCAAAGTTTTATTTAAAATTATTTGCAAAAGAAATAAAGCCTATAGGGATTTTCTGAAAAACATATTTTTTAAGTTTTTATTTTGGCCGTGGAATAATGCTCATCATCTACATTTTATTTTTCTGATAATTTTAGTATATAAAAACTCTTTATTCGAATTGATTTGATTTCCTTTTATTGTTTTAGTTTCCTAATTTTAAAAATAGGAATGGAATCGTTTTATTAGGAAAAACCTGGCCCATTAAGCACTTTCCTATTCTAGCCCAACAAGAGATCATCTCCTTCCTCTGTTTCCTCTCACGTTCTGAAGCTTTCCATATCCATGGAGACAGAAACTCCACCTTCCCGATCTCCCTCGTCTTTCCATCCCAGCGCCTCCCGAGACCGCCTATAAAACCCCTCCCTCTCCTCGTTCCATTTTTCCCATCACCACGCCCCCCTGCCCGTAGCCTTCTCGCCACCGTCCTCCTTTTCCTGCCTAAACGCTCACGGGAGCTCTCCTGGAACCTCCCCATCGCCTGCAGCACCCTGTCGCCCGACCCTGCTGTGCCTCCCCCGCGCCTCCTCCCACCTCCTCCGCCACCCCCACCTCGCCGGCGACCTCGCCCCCTCGCCGGAGCAGCTCACCACATCGCCATCTCCTTCCTGCCATCTCTGCCTCACGTACAGGTAACTCCTTGTTGTTTTTTTTTCTTTCTTTTGTCTATTCCCGTACCACCGTTAGATCTTGATCCTAAGGCCCCAAATAGATTACTTAATAGCCAAACCGTTTTCTTCAAATGTGCGGCCGTCCTCTAGATAGCCTAAAACGCGCACACCCGACAACCAATCAAATCTCGCCACGTCGCCGTTTTCGTTTTCAGATTTATTTCCGTAACAGATTTAGTTCCGTTCTTGTTTAGCTTATAACTTTTGATATAGAAGTCCAATGATGCTGATTCTTTTTGCGTTAGATCACAATTTTCTTGTAGTTTCCAAAAATATATAATTTGTCTATGTTTGGATTTATAAAAATTGAGTTAGATCAGATTTGAATTAAAGCTTGTTTTGCTTATTCCGGGAGTTTCATAATAGATTTTTATTTAATTCTTTTTGCTCCTAGTTGCTTAATGAAATATTTTCTGTTTAGTTAACATAAAACCATGATTAGGTGATGTTAAGAAATTTTTGTTATATAAAACTATTTTTGTTGTTATTTGAAGTAGGAAAACTTTGAGTTGTTTTTTTTTCTTTAAGTTTTCCCTTTGGGTTTTGCTTTGTTGGTTTTGGTGTGTTACTTTGTTATGTTATGTTATGCTATGTGCTTATTATAGTTATTGTTTGCCTCGGTAGAATTTCCAGAGTGCGAAGATTGCTACTACGAAACCCTAGTTTTTCGAAGATCGTCAACAAGGCAAGTTCACTTTGACCATGCTTTCCTGCCTATGTTTTATTGCATTTAGTGACATCTTTGCAACCACCCCTCAGTAGTGTTATTGAATCCTTGTAGTTGAGTAGTATGCATGAGGTAGGAACCCACCCCCTGTTACCAAGCCCGGGACGATATTTTATTTAATGCTACGCTATAGTAGACGGGGTTTGGTATGAGTACTCGGGAGTGGTGTGAGAATGGAGGATTCTACGTCAATGACGACAACTCCATGATGGAATCTGCAAGGACTGCATCTTCAAGGCCTCAAGACTTCAAGGCTCAAGACAAGAATTCAATACACACTCTTGGGTGAAGGGCGGTTGTGGGCACCTGGAGAAACCAGTGGTTGGCGGGATGCATGGAGAAGCGCCATGACATCTTGCGGAAAGCTTCACCCAGACCCAAAGAGACGGAAGAATACTTCATGCCGGAAGCTTACCTGTACAACCGCAAGTCATTATGGGCTCTGGCTTGGTTGACCTTAGTTCGACTCTGGCTGGGGCGGTACTAGCAGATGTAGAACTACGGTAGGATGGGTTGAGTACGGACGGTGGTCGAGGAACTCTTGGAAGACCATGTTTGGTCATCTTGTTCTCAAACACTCTGAAGTGCGAGAGCGTAAAGAGAGGATCGAATCTTGCGGGTAAAGTGTACAAACCTCTGCAGAGGTTTAAACCTAATCGATTAGCCGTGTCCCGATTACGGACAATTTGAGCATCTGGACTTGGATCTATCTCGGAACTCTCAACACGGATTGATAACTTAATTGTGGGCAACATATGATGATTTTGGGCTATGAGACATCGGTTGGCGGAACCATGTCATGACAGAAAAAAAACTCCATAGTACAGGCTTCATTTTATTCCTTTGATGTAGGTAAAATAAAACCAGCTTTTACATAAACAAAATTCGAATCTGAGCCATAAAGCCATGTTGCATATAGTATAGTTTTATCATCTGTTTTGCATATTGTGATCTTGCGGTACATTCAATGTACTGACCTACACGGCTGCAACGTATCATGTTGCAGATATTTACTCGACGAGTAAGAGTTACGATCTGAGGTTACGGTCTACACTCAACCTGCCGATGGCGTTGATGGGACTCCACACCGTTTGATTTGTTTCCGCTGAGTATTATGAGGTATATATCATTTTATGTTATTTATACATGTGATTGCACTTTGATATATACATTGATGTCTTTGTGTGTGCCGATATCTTGATCCGAGGATGGCACGAGAACACGAAGGCTTGACCGTCTGAGGTCGGTCGCTCTGAAATGGTATCGAGCACATGTTGACCGTAGGACGTGACCCTAGAAAGCGGAAAAGCCCTTGGACAGGATATATCAAAACTTTATTTTCAAAAGACTCTTACTTCTCATCTTTTCTGATTTTATCAAATAGACCCTCTCACCTCAAATAGTTAGAATATACCCTTATCCTTTGATCACCGGAGGATCAATCAAGGCGCTCCAAGAAGGATTAGATATCGGAGAACTGATTACCACTTGAGTAAAGAGGATTTCACCATGCGTTGGAAGAATTGCAGCTGCAACAATTGAAGACTCAAGAATTGAAGAATTTGAAGTTCTGAAGAATTATTTGACCTTTAGAAGACCAAACCCTGTTACACACTTACGTTAGATCGATGATTTGTGAGCTGTCATTTGTTTGATGTTTTCCGACAGCCACAAAGTAAAACTTATTCCTCAAAAAAAGACTATTGTCTGCATTGTGTGTATATCCCTCCCCACCTCTCTCATCTCACCCTAAAACCCTTGAACCCCATAGGTGATGAATGAAGTTGGACTGATATTCTCTGGACCGAAGATTCAGCCCGAGGCAGAGCTATGGATGCAGAACATGGAAAATCACTTCGGGAGCAATTTGGTTTCAAGGAAGTATGAGGTTCAATATGCTCTTCAATACTTTACAGAAAGTGCTGCAACCTGGTGGAACATGCATCAAGCCATACAGGGATTTAATGGAGCAAGAACTTGAGAGGAGTTCAAGAAGACCCTGTTGAAATCACGTCTTATCCGGACACACAATGATGCACCAAGAAGTAAACCTTGTGCCTGCAAGATTTGCGGAGAAATAGGACACACCCAGGAGGAACACAAAGGTGGATGCCCTCATTGTGAGGAGAAACACCCAGCTGAGGAATGCCCAACTAGCCAGGTGACTTGCTTCCTGTGTGAAGGAACCACCCACTACCCGGTGCAGTGTCACATTTACTCCACGGTGCAACAAACTATTCGAAGCGGGAAGATGGAATGAAAGAAGCCCTCAAGGAAGATCTAGAAGAACCAAGAATGATCTGAAAGTGTTGAAGACCTGGATGGAGAAGGTCTCAACAGATTTTACTCAATGCCTGCTATTCATGTGGAGAAGAAGGACATTTTCACAAGATTGCACCAAGGAAAGAAAGGAGTATCCAGGATATTTCCGACAGAAAGTGAAGTTTGACCCCGGAAGATAGAAACTCGATCATTACAGAGAAATCCAGAAGAGAAAAGGAAGGCAACCCGAGAGCAACACAATTTTTGCAGAGAAGGACTTGAGTCATATCACCTGTTACAGGTGCAAGGATTTAGGTCATTACGCTAGTAAATGCCCAGAAAAGAAGCCAAGAATCCAAGGAGCCCGCATAATCACAAAGAAGCCCCAAGACATGTCAGAAGTCATTTGTTTTCGCTGCAAGGGGGCAGGACATTATGCTATTAAATGTCCCGGCAAGATGAAAGCTGGAGTTGAGTAGTTGGAATTTTGATATGGATAATAAGAGTAGTAGAAAGCAATTTCATTTTCATGAGCTCGATGAGTTGAGATTACTCAGAGATTGTAACAGTTCATGACTCAATAAAGTTGTAATGTCACATGCTGAAAGGCTTTAAGGAGTTGTTATATTTCATCTTGGGAATTAATAATCTGGATGAACATGGAAGAAAGTGAGTTGTGATGCATAAACGGGAAATTGGAAATTGAGTTTGAAGTTTTGTTTGGATGATATGAATGTGTGCCCCAGAGATATGTACCTTATTACGAGCATCATTTCGATTCACAACTGCAGATGACGACCCTTTATGAGTCTTTCCTTAAAGGCCGGAAACTATCATGACCACGAGTGATCATGATTACCCAAGATCTGAAGGACATGATGAAGCATATTCACCTTGAAGGAGATGCAGTCTACAAAGGCTACCCTTCATGCAAAAGGGAGTGGAACTTTGGTATGTGGAGTACACCTCCACCATTTGAAAGGAGTTTGCCCAAAGATGAGGGGCAGTACTTTTCATTTCACGGGTGCCTCAAGCAACTTTCTTGATGCTGTTAGTGAAGCAGCCATGGAAGCCATCGCGCCGATCGAGAAATACTTGAAGCAAGACTCCGTTATACTCAGGAATACCTAAGCGAAGTACATACGGAGATGATGGAGGTGAAGCTCAAGGCCACCACGATGAAACAGAAGATTGAAGATTTCAAGGCACATGTCGCACAATTCGGTGGGATGAAGAATCCTCAAGGAGGAAAAGCGAATAAAGTTGGAAGTAATGTCGACCATACCGAACCATGTGGGTGGCAGCATTTGTAATAAACTTTTGGAATTGGGATTCACGAAAATGATTAAGGATGTAATGAAAGATTGATATGAGAATAATGAGATGTTATGGATAAACTTGTGCATTTATTTTGGTCATAGTACTCTGTAAAGCCACATGATCAATGAAGAAAGAAATGTGTTATTCATGACGGTTCATAGAAGGAAGCTGGGCAAAATAAGTTGGAGTTTTGTTTTTGATATGATGGTATGAAGAAACAGAGTACTACTAGATTAAAAGGAGGAGTAATAAGAGAGTTACTCCAAAGATGAGTTAAAGCTGCACTAGTGCTAAAGTGGGCCATAACCCACAGGCCCAGGATTTTGAGAAGGAACAGATGTAACCTTGATGAAGGAAGAAACTTGGAAGAAGCAGTGATCAAATCAGCATACGTTCCGTAGGAGGTTACGCAAAAACCTAAGAGTGGTGAAGTAACGATAGATGTTCTGTTTGGCTTGCAGAAACCATGGATTTACTCGAAAACAGTTCGAGAACAAGAGAAATTCTGCAATGCCTGTGAGTATGCCCAAGTGTTAGAATACGTGATTCACTGTTTACGTATGTGGTAATGATTCAAATGCAGGGATGGATTGGCCCCATACGAAGACTTCTATCATGAACTATCATATGTTGATGGAAAATCAGAGAGACTTGAAAACCTTTGAAGAGTGTCGACGTTACAAGCCATAAAACCATAGAATGGTAGGACGATGGAACCCCTTTACGAGCAAATCGATGCCAATCGTAGGTTATCGGTGAGGTTCAACCCAGACCCGTTTTCTGCAGGAGAAAACCATAAATTGTAGACCACCATGAGTGTTTCGATAGTTCTTTAGAATGGACACAGACCCATCAGCTAAGAAGATCCGGTCTCGGACGAACTTCAACTTTGACGAACCGACCCAAGCTTTTGAGGAAAACTCTATGCTTCGATGAAGAGCTTTAATGAAGGAGCTATTGTAAGATATGTGAAGAGACATACATTGTCAGCCCTCCAGAGGAAATATCTGAGTTTATTGGAACCATGACCTTGTTTTTAAGTGTGGTAGCACCCCGACCTTCGACCAAGACATTTGCTAGAAGACCCCAACCCTAACCTTTTCTTGCTAGCCTCTTGAATCTAGGGACGAGATTCATTTTAAGTAATGGTAGGTTTGTAACATCCCAAATTTTGGAATGTTAATATAATTAATTGAATTGTTTGTTTGTTTGCTTGAGTGAATTAAACTTGAGTGAAATTTGAACCTTTTCAAAAACTTTTGAAAGAGAGGGAATAAAATGACTTTCCCTTCTCCGTAAATTCAAATTCATCCTATTAAAATCAATGAGAGAAGATGACATGACTTCTTCAACTATAAAGAATTTGAGCGGAGTTTTGCAATTTAATTCTTTCAATATTTGCACTTGCTTCTCTATTTTTCTTCCCAGAAATACCCGAAAAATAAATTCTTGCAAGCAAGAAAGAGCGGAGAAAATGACCCTCCAAAATCAGGGGCATTTTGAAAATATTGAGCCAAGAAAACCAAAGTTTTATTTAAAATTATTTGCAAAAAGAAATAAAGCCTTTAGGGATTTTCTGAAAAACATTTTTTTTAAGTTTTATTTTGGCCGTGGAATAATGCTCATCATCTACATTTTATTTTTCTGATAATTTTAGTATATAAAAACTCTTTATTCCGAATTGATTTGATTTCCTTTTTATTGTTTTAGTTTCCTAATTTTAAAAATAGGAATGGAATCGTTTTTATTAGGAAAAACCTGGCCCATTAAGCACTTTCCTATTCTAGCCCAACAAGAGATCATCTCCTTCCTCTGTTTCCTCTCACGTTCTGAAGCTTTCCATATCCATGGAGACAGAAACTCCACCTTCCCGATCTCCCTCGTCTTTCCATCCCAGCGCCTCCCGAGACCGCCTATAAAACCCCTCCTCTCCTCGTTCCATTTTCCCATCACCACGCCCCCTCTGCCCGTAGCCTTCTCGCCACCGTCCTCCTTTTCCTGCCTAGAACGCTCACCAGAGCTCTCCTGGAACCTCCCATCGCCTGCAGCACCCTGCGCCCGACCCCTGCTGTGCCTCCCCACCGCCTCCTCCCACCTCCTCCGCCACCCCCACCCTCGCGGCGACCTCGCCCCCTCGCCGAGCAGCCCTCCACATCGCCGTCTCCTTCCTGCCATCTCTGCCTCACGTCAGGTAACTCCTTGTTGTTCTTTTCTCTTTCTTTTGTCTATTCCCACCACCGTTAGATCTTGATCCTAAGGCCCCAAATAGATTACTTAATAGCCAAACCGTTTTCTTCAAATGTGCGGCCGTCCTCTAGATAGCCTAAAACGCACACACCGACAACCAATCAAATATTGCCACGTCGCCGTTTCGTTTTCAGATTTATTTCCGTAACAGATTTAGTTCCGTTCTTGTTTAGCTTATAACTTTTGATCTAGAAGTCCAATGATGCTGATTCTTTTGCGTTAGATCACAATTTTCTTGTAGTTTCAAAAATATATAATTTGTCTATGTTTGGATTTATAAAAATTGAGTTAGATCAGATTTGAATTAAAGCTTGTTTTGCTTATTCGGGAGTTTCATAATAGATTTTATTTAATTCTTTTTGCTCCTAGTTGCTTAATGAAATATTTTCTGTTTAGTTAACATAAAACCATGATTAGGTGATGTTAAGAAATTTTTGTTATATAAAACTATTTTTGTTGTTATTTGAAGTAGGAAAACTTTGAGTTGTTTTTTTTCTTTAAGTTTTCCTTTGGGTTTTGCTTTGTTGGTTTTGGTGTGTTACTTTGTTATGTTATGTTATGCTATGTGCTTATTATAGTTATTGTTTGCCTCGGTAGAATTTCCGGAGTGCGAAGATTGCTACTCTGAAACCCTAGTTTTTGAAGATCGTCAACAAGGCAAGTTCACTTTGACCATGCTTTCCTGCCTATGTTTTATTGCATTTAGTGACATCTTTGCAACCACCCTCAAGAGTGTTATTGAATCCTTGTAGTTGAGTAGTATGCATGAGGTAGGAACTCACCCCTGTTACCAAGCCGGGGCGATATTTTATTTAATGCTACGCTATAGTAGGCGGGGTTTGGTATGAGTACTGGGGAGTGGTGTGAGAATGGAGGATTCTCGTCAATGGCGACAACTCCATGATGGAATCTGCAAGGACTGCATCTTCAAGGCCTCAAGACTTCAAGGCTCAAGACAAGAATTCAATACACACTCTTTGGGTGAAGGGCGGTTGACGGGCACCTGGAGAAACCAGTGGTTGGCGGGATGCATGGAGAAGCGCCATGACATCTTGCGAAAGCTTCACCCAGACCCAAAGAGACGGAAGAATACTTCATGCCGGAAGCTTACCTGTACAACCGCAAGTCATTATGGGCTCGGCTTGGTTGACCTTAGTTGTGACTCTGGCTGGGGCGGTACTAGCAGATGTAGAACTACGGTAGGATGGGTTGAGTACGGACAGTGGTCGAGGAACTCTTGGAAGACCATGTTTGGTCATCTTGTTCTCAAACACTCTGAAGTGCGAGAACGTAAAGAGAGGATCGAATCTTGCGGGTAAAGTGTACAAACCTCTGCGAGAGGTTTAAACCTAATCGATTAGCCGTGTCCCGATTACGGACAATTTGAGCATCTGGACTTGGATCTATCTCGAACTCTCAACACGGATTGATAACAATTGTGGGCAACATATGATGATTTTGGGTTATGAGACATCGGTTGGCGGAACCATGTCATGACAGAAAAAAACTCCATAGTACAGGCTTCATTTTATTCCTTTGATGTAGGTAAAATAAAACCAGCTTTACATAAACAAAATTCAGATCTGAGCCATAAAGCCATGTTGCATATAGTATAGTTTTATCATCTGTTTTCGCATATTGTGATCTTGCGGTACATTCAATGTACTGACCTACACGGCCGCATAGCGTATCATGTTGCGGATATTTACTCGACGAGTAAGAGTTACGATCTGAGGTTACGGTCTACACTCAACCTGCCGATGGCATTGATGGGACTCCACACCCGTTTGATTTGTTTCCGCTGAGTATTATGAGGTATATATCATTTTATGTTATTTATACATGTGATTGCACTTTGATATATACATTGATGTCTTGTGTGTGCCGACATCTTGATCCGAGGATGGCACGATAACACGAAGGCTTGACCGTCTGAGGTCGGGTCGCTACACTCCACTACTGATCAACTGAAACGAAACAACACAATGAGCAGGATCTTCATCGAGCTCCTCCTTGAGCTCGGATGCGTCACCTGCACGGTTTCATCGGCACCTGCAAACTGGTTTTGGAAGTATCTGTGAGTCACGGGGACTCAGCAATCTCACACCCGCGAGATTAAGACTATTTAAGCTTATGGGAAGGGTAAAGGTATGAGGTGGAGCTGCAGCAAGCGACTAGCATATATGGTGGCTACCATACGCAAAAGAGAGCGAGAAGAGGAGGCAAAAGCACGGTCGAACAGATATGATCAAGAAGTGATCCCAGAACAACCTACGTCAAGCATAACTCCAACATCGTGTTCACTTCCGGACTCGAGAAGAGACCATCATGGTTACACACGCGTTGATGTATTTTAATTAAGATCAACTTCGGTTTTCTACAACCGACATTAACAAATTCCCATCTGCCTCATAACCGCGGGCACGGCTTTGAAAGATAATACCTGCAGGGTGTCCCAACAGCCCATTATAAGCTCTTACGGTCAACGAAGGATATTCCTTCTACCGGGAAGACCCGATCAGTCTCGGAATCCCGATTTACAAGACATTTCGACAATGGTAAAACAAGACCAGCAAAGCCGCCCGATTGTGCCGACAAATCCCGATAGGAGCTGCACATATCTCGTTCTCAGGGCACATCCGGATGAGACATCCTACGAGTAAAACCAAGCCTCAAGTCTCCCCAAGGTGGCCCCAGATCTGCTCGTTTGGACCAGCACCCAGAGGAGCACCGCCCCGGGGGCTAAAATAAAGATGACCCCTGGGCTCACGAAAACCGAAGGGAAAAGGTGTAGGTGGTAGGCAAATGGTAAAACCAAGGTTGGGCCTTGCTGGAGGAGTCTTATTCAAAGCGAACTGTCGAGGGGGTCCCATAAATCACCCAACCGTGTAAGGAACGCAAAATCAAGGAACATAACACTGGTATGACGGAAACTAGGGCGGCAAGAGTGGAACAAAACACCAGGCATAAGGTCGAGCCTTCCACCCTTTACCAAGTATATAGATGCATTAATTAAATAAGAGATATTGTGATATCCCAAAATATCCATGTTCCAACATGGAACCAACTTCAACTTCACCTGCAACTAACAACGCTATAAGAGGGGCTGAGCAAAAGCGGTAACATAGCCAAACAACGGTTTGCTAGGAAAGGATGGTTAGAGGCTTGACATGGCAATACGGGAGGCACGATAAGCAAGTGGTAGGCATCATAGCATAGGCATAGCAAAAGAGCGAGCATCTAGCAAGCAAAGATAGAAGTGATTTCGAGGGTATGGTCATCTTGCCTGAGATCCCGCAAGGAAGAAGAACGAGTCCATGAAGAAGACAAACGGACGTAGTCAAACGGATCCTTACAAACGCAACGTTTCCGAAACTATCAAGGAGAAGCATAACCGGAAAGAAGAAAACATCATAGTAAACACACCATCATAAACATGGCATGATGCACAATCAAGTATGATGCATGTCCGGTTTAAATGAGGCATGGCATGGCAAAATGCAACAAACAATACTACAAATTAAGTGGAGCTCAATATGCAACGACTTGCATATTGACGAAACACCACATCAATTATTTAGTTCTCTCTCGGTTAGGTACTCAACAATATTAAAAGTTATTAAACATGGCAAGAGATGAAGCATAATTAAACTAACTATTTATGCAAGTTTAAGTGAGGCCGGAAACAACAAACAACAATTCCGGAAATCCCCATATGTTATTTAGCAATTTAATGCAACAACAATTTTAAACATTTCAATTGTTGTTATCATGATGCGGATGACATATGCAAGTTTTATGCAATTTTATGAAAATGTTGACATGAGCATGTTATGAAGCATTTGGTCACCATGGCGGAACGAAAGGGGTGCCACGGCAACGACAACGGAAATGGTGCCACAGCAACATTCCGATGATCCAACAACTCATTGAGATGCCGGTGCAAAAGAGCGAGTGTGCGGATATGCGGAACATGCAAAATATGGTGGGGTGATCCCGGTTACCGGGTCCCCACGGGTCGACGGCATGGCAAACTAGGAGCAACGTGCAATGACAACTCGGACACGTTGCAACCACGGGCATCTCATACAACACATGTATTCGTTCACGGACGTCGTCTCGGAGTTATACCTTTGAAGCGTGCATTTCAGGGCGGTTCAAAATCGTCGAGGGAAATAGTTGCACATGACGACGGTAGTGGTTCGCGTTTCGTAGTCGTACGCACTCCGTAGAGGATCGGGGTCATGGCGAGGAACTTGACGTCCACGGGGTCGACGATAGAGTTACACACGTTGTTGGGGTACCTGTCGGTCCGGTCTTGGCGTTCGAAGATGTACACGCAATCGTAGTGGTACTTGGCGGTTCCGTGTAGTCGAACTTGACGATCCAGGTATGGGTCTTGGCGGTCTTGACGAATCCAAGTGACACCAGGCACACGTCCATGGTAGTCTTCGGACTTGGGCTCCGGGTAGAAGACTTGAGGGTCTCAGTCAGGAGCACTTGTGGCAAAGAAGTGCCCGCGAACGAGACGATGCAGCACGAACAAGAGGCGGATGCCACGTTCAGGCGAGCGGCGGGGCTCCCTGGTTGGAGTCGGTAGGTACGGCACGAGGCGGCGATGAAGAGGAGGTCGCAGGGAGATTTGCTGGAGGTGGATGCAGAGGGTCGCCGGGCGGCGGAGGCGCACAGGAGGAGGCTCGAGGCGTGCTGGAGGTGGTGGTGCTCGCAGGTGCAAGGCGAACGGTGCTGGGGCTCCAGCGAACTCCGACCAAAACGGAGGGGACGAGCGGCACGGGGCTCCTGCTGGGCGCGGAGGACGACGGATGCGGGCGCAGGTGCTCGATGAGCTCCTCTCCTCGAGCGCTCGGGCGACGGGGGACTTGGCGAGGAGGAGGCGCACAGGCGCAGGCGACGGAGGGCCGCCGGAGTTGGCCGCCCCGGTGGTGTTGCAGAGGCCGGGCGCGGGGCTGAACTCCTCTCTGCGTGTGGCAGCAGAGGAGGAGGACGATGGGGAGAGGCGATCGAGAGGAGGGGCGATGGGATCGAGCGATGGGTGTGTGGCGGCGGGAGGAGGGAACGAGAGGAGGAGATGGGATCGAGCAGAGCTCACTAGGGTTAGATAGGGTTTAGGTGGGCTGCGGGGGATGGTTAGGCCGGCCTGGTTGGTTAGGCCCAAGAGGCCGGCGGGTGCAGGCTCTCTCTCTCCCTCTCTCTTATGCTCTAGAAACAGAAAATAACAAAGAAGAAAAGGAGAAGAAAGGGAGGTGTTGGGGAAGAAATTGGACACGTGGATAATTTTCCCGGACTCACAAGAATGTGCTTGTTCCGAGAAAATAGAAAAAGGCCATGATCGAAAGTTTTGAATTCAATCTCATTGGATTTAAATTCAAATGATTTGAATAGGAAGTGAGGGTTGAGAAGGTCCAAAAAAAATGTTCGGATCTTTGGTGGAGCTCCAGAATATGATGAAAGAATATATGGCAAGGTTGGAGACCAATAACAAAGGCATTGGGATAATTTGCAAGTGTGTTATGGTGATTTCCAAATTTAAAGAAATATTTAATATAGCTCCCTAATATTGGGAGGATATGTTGTAAAGAGAAATCACCCTTCCCTCGATTTAAATAGATCAACCATCTATGCAATTTATTAGTTGAGTTGAGATGCAAAGATTAATGACATGATGGCATGATGACATGATGCAATGCAAAAATAAAAGAGCAAGCACGAAAGAAACACACAGTGATCATGAAAAAATATGGAAGTCTTCTGAAGCGTCGGTCTCGGGGTGTTACAACACTCCACCACTACGAGAGGATCTCGTCCCGAGATCTAAGAATGGCACCGGAGAGAAACGGAAGAACAAGAGGTAAAACAATGTTGCTTCTTTGACAAACGAGTGAAACCACAGCCTTGAGAGGTTAAACAAATCGAAAGAAAGAATACAATGGAGGTGAACGAGATTGCAAACACTGCGTTAGCAGAGAAGAACAAAGAACATGATGAGAACCAAGAGCTTAGGGGACAAGATAGATTTTGAAGCCACTCCTGTTAAAACAAGATAGAGTAGGATTAAGAATGATATAATTTGGACAGCACTCGGACTGAAAATGGAAGGAATTAACATGAACTTTAGAAGATGGGATGATACTTGATGAAATCAACAACACACTGCCTCCGGAACTATTGAAAAATGGCACAAGGGGTAAGAAAGATTTCGGACAACACTCCGGTTGAGAAGGGAGGCAAAACTTGATAAGATGAGAGAGCTCGAATGAAAACACGACACTCCGGTTAAATGGATAATGCAAGAAAAAGAACATGATCTTTACAAAACGAGGTGATGGGTGAAGAGAGCAACATCACAATGCCTCCGGAAACAACGCATGTTAGTTAGATAGTTGGAATGAATAGAACGAAGAATGAAACCAACATCTCCCACCATAAATGAATTTGAAAGAGCATCCTTACGAAGTAGGATTGAACGGAGTTGTTTGAAAAACAACAACGGTAAGAATAAGCTTGTAGTGGGCTTATGAAAACATCTCAAAATTATGAGGTGAGCTTCTGCCACCAACGGAAACAATTGATTGGATTGAGAGCAACACGAAGATGAAAACTTCTTTCATTGAGAGGATAGGAGGAAAACTTGGATCATTGATAAGCACCATAATAGCAACATTCCTTAGGGAAGGCTTTAAGTGAAATCTATACCAAGATAACACCAACGAATAAATTGTTGGGTTGAAAAGATCTCGTGAACGAAGAGAAATGATGGATTTAAATATCTCATTCCTGACAACTTGTGAATCAAGAAACACGAAGGGAAATTGTCAAGAATGACATAACACCACCTCAAAAGATAATGATAGAAAGAATTGCACTTTGGAATGCAAGATGAAGAATGCTTGAACTCCTCAAGACAAAACATGTGTTGAACACCATGTTTATTTTAGAGTATAGCTTGGCGGATCTTAACTTTGAAAGAAATCTTGAAGAACAATTGAAGAATGAAAAGAATCCTTGACGAACCACCATGTAGAGCCTCCATGAAGAACTCCGGTAAATAAAAGGATGATAAAAAGGAAGAGAAGTTGAAAAACACAAAGTGAAACCTTGCAATGATAAGATGAAGCTTTGAAATGATATAACCGAGAAAACTTGGAACTCTGGAAATAAAGATGAACAAATGAAATCAAGAATTTTGACGAACCTCCGGAATAAGGAATTGAATTTACTCAATGAAACAAGAATAAGAATTACATTATGCTCATCCTTCACCAATTAAATTGATGACAAGCAATGGATTTGGCATACTACTTATTCCCTTAGAAAGGATTAAGATAGATATGGCGCAAACTTGGGAAGGTCTTCAACGAACCACCGGTAGGATTGGAAAGAACGAATGAATCTATATGATAATGAAGGAAGAGAACTCTTGAACGAACCACCGTAAGAATTGAAAATGAATGAAGAAAAGATAAAGAAACACCGGGAAGAATTAGAAAATGAACGAAGATACTTGAGAGAATTTAGATACAAGTGAACGCAGAGATCAAGAGCTGACTAGAGGATACCTGAACGATTCACCGGTAAGATTTGGAGAACGAGAGCTAAAAGCTGGAATGAATAATTATGACATGATGGCCTACGGAGGAAAGAAATGGTAACAACTCATGAAATGCTCCGGATGGGTAAAAAGAATTCTCACAATCAAAAAAAATTATGAGAGGATGGCATCAAGCTTGAACTTCACATCTTTGGAAGAACGGGTAAGGATTTAAGAGGAACTCCTCTTCGGTCTTCAAAATCCGAGAATGCCGACGAGAAACCACCACCATGAATTGTTGAGGGACTCCGGAATGACAATTAGAAAGATTGAACGAACGATGAAAAGAATTTGAAAGATCTTGGAGAAAGACATTTGACTGATGATAATTCATTCTTACGTCAAACTTTGCAATGAATTTGGGAATAACTTCGTAAAGAATTAGAAGAGTCAGGTAAGATCCTGGAAAAAGACATGTGGGTTAGGGCCCACTGAAAAGAAACACCGTTCAACGATTGCTTGAAAAGAGAGATTGCACCGGTTGAATTAAATGGCTTGAATGAGATAGCATCCTCAAAAAAACTTGAGTGAATTGAGAATGGAAACTTGAATCTTCTGAGATATCTACATCACTCCGGATGTAGCGACCTGACCAAAATCGGTCAAATCTACGTATGCATACCATCCCAAGATCATCTTTGGTACTCACAAAGACATCGATAAAGAAATCAAAGTTCAATCACACCTGAATATCATTAAACGATTCTCACATAGAGTCTTTATTACAAGGGAATAAATTCGCTCAAGGCCAACTCATGAGAAATAAACTAAAATGCTGCGAGCGTCGAAGATAAGCGAGTCCATCCGACTCAAAGGGCAATCGCCAAGCGCGGAGCGTAGCCTCACTCTGATCGAATATATCTCTCGCAACATAATACGTTGCAGCCATGTAGGTCAGCTTTTGGAATAAGTGGCAAGTCATGAAGAATAACAATAATAAAGTTGCTAACACTATATGCATTTTGGTGTGGAGCTCTAAGTTTCATCATTTTATAAAGCCAATTTTATCCTACTACAGTGGACTTATTTGCAAATTACTACAAATTGTTGGTAGTTATTGAGATGGTTCCGCCAACCAATATCTCGTTCCCAAATTATTATTAAGTCATAAACCCATCAAATTAATTCATTAGTTTTAAGTGTTGAGATATCCGAATACTTCCAAGGTCCAGATGCTCAAATGTCCGTAACCGGGGACACGGCTAATCGATTAGGTTATAACCCTCTGCAGAGGTTTGTACACTTTACCCGCAAGATTCAATCCCTCTCGTTACGTTCTCGCACTTCAGGGTGTTTGAGAACAAGATGACCGAAACATGGTCTTCCAAAGAGTTCCTCTGACCACTGTCCGGTACTCAACCCGACCCAGGGGCGCCAGCCAGGCCACCCCAGGCCCAGCCAGATGAAGAATCAGGTGCATTCCCTCACGGGAGTTGTTCAGGAGGAAGTGCCAGTAGTGCAAGAATTTCCCGATGTGTTTCCGGAGGAATTACCAGGAATGCCACCGGACAGGGACATTGAATTTTTGATTGAGTTATTGCCCGGCACAGCCCCAATATCCAAGAGACCTTATCGGATGCCACCGAATGAGTTGAAAGAGATCAAGGATCAAATAAATGAGTTATTGGAGAAAGGATATATTCGTCCAAGCTCATCACCTTGGGGAGCCCCAGTTCTTTTGGTAGAGAAGAAGGATGGAAGCTTGAGGATGGTTGTGGATTATCGTGCATTGAACGAAGTAACCATCAAGAACAAGTACCCTCTGCCGATGATCAATGACTTGTTTGATCAGCTTGTTGGAGCCAAGGTATTCTCAAAGATCGATCTTCGATCAGGGTATCACCAGTTGAAAATTCGTGAAAAGGATATACCCAAAACAGCATTCACCACCAGGTATGGTTTATACGAGTATACCGTCATGTCATTTGGATTGACTAATGCTCCGGCATACTTCATGAATTTGATGAACAAGGTGTTCATGGAGTATTTGGACAAGTTTGTCGTGGTGTTCATCGATGACATATTGATATTCTCCAAGAGCGAGGAAGAGCATAAGGAACATTTGCGTCTAGTTACGGAGAAACTTGAGAACATCATTTGTATGCCAAATTCAGCAAATGTGAATTTTGGTTGAAGGAAGTTGGATTCCTCGGACATGTTATTTCAGGAGAAGGAATAGCAGTTGATCCCGCCAAGGTTGAATCAGTCACCGATTGGCGATCACCCACCTCGATCAAGGAGATCCGCAGTTTTCTCGGACTCGCAGGATATTATCGGAGGTTCATTGAGAACTTCGAAGATTGCCAAGCCCATGACTGAGCTGTTGAAGAAGGAAGCCAAATACGTTTGGACCGAGGAATGTGAAGCCAGTTTTCAGGAATTGAAGAAACGGTTGGTCACAGCTCCAAAGGTTGATATTGCGGACATACATAAGGAATACCAGGTCTATTGTGGCGCTTCTCGTCAAGGACTCGGAGGAGTATTGATGCAGGAAGGCAAGGTTGTAGCTTATGCCTCCGCACAGCTACGACCTCATGAGATGAATTATGCCACGCATGATTTGGAGTTAGCAGCTGTTGTGCATGCACTCAAGACACAGAGACATTTCCTCATTGGAAATCGTTGTGATGTCTATACGGATCACAAGAGTTTGAAATATATCTTCACGCAGAAGGAATTGAACCTCGAGCGGAGGAGATGGCTAGAGTTGATAAAGGACTATGACATGAGATTGCATTACCACCCGGTAAAGCCAATGTTGTAGCAGATGCTTTAAGCCGTAAGAGTTATGTGAACACTCTTACCGCAGGAGGATTACCCCAGGAGTTGGTCGATGACCTCAGAGATCTCCGACTAGAGATAGTTCCGAAAGGATTTGTCGCAACTCTGGAGGTTCAGTCCACCTTGACCGAAAGGATTCGTGAAGCCCAGAAGTCGGACAAGGAAATCGATGAGATTAAGCAAAAGATGGAGGAAGGAAAAGCTAAAGGATTCCGAAAGGATGAACATGGAACTATTTGGTTTGAGGATCGTATTTATGTGCCCAATGATCCCGAGCTCAGAAGCTAATTCTTGGGAGGCTCATGATTCACCGTACTCGATTCACCCCGGCAACACCAAGATGTACCTGGATTTGAAGCAAAGTTTCTGGTGGACCGGTATGAAGAAGGACATTGCCGAGTACGTGGCCGTATGCGATGTTTGCCAACGTGTAAAGGCAGAACATCAGAAGCCAGCAGGTTACTTCAACCTTTGCCGATTCGAAGGAAATGGGAGAAACTTGGTATGGATTTCATCACAGATTACCCAGACCCGTTCAGGTTATGATTCTATCTGGGTAGTAGTTGATCGTTTGACTAAGGTAGCTCACTTCATTCCGTGAAGACTACCTATACCAGTGCCAAGTTGGCCAAGATATACATGACCAGGATCGTATGTCTGCATGGAGTTCCGAGGAAAATCGTGTCGATATAGGAGGCATGATTTACCTCAAAGTTTTGGAAGCAATTGCATGAAACTTTGGAGTGCGAGGCTGGAATTCATACAGCTTTTCATCCATGAGCAGATGGACAGACCGAGAGAGTCAATCAAATTCTGGAGGACATGTTGAGAGCTTGTGTGCTAGACTATGGGTCTAGCTGGGATGACAATTTGCCGTACGCAGAGTTCTCGTACAACAACAGTTATCAATCCAGTTTGAAGATGGCCCCTTTCGAAGCTCTATACGGAAGGAGGTGCAGAACACCATTGCTGTGGGATAGTGTTGGAGATCGATCACTTTTCGGTTCCGATCTTATCAAGGATTCCGAAGAGAAGGTCAAGCTGATAAGAGACCGGCTCAAGATAGCACAGTCACGACAAAAGAGTTATGCCGACAGTAAGCGCAAGGAGGTGACTTACGAAGTGGAAGACCGAGCATATCTTCGTGTGTCTCCACTTCGTGGAATCAAGAGGTTTGGAGTCAAGGGAAAGTTAGCACCCCGATTCATTGGCCCCTACAAAATCCTCGAACGTCGTGGAGAAGTTGCATACAAGTTGGAATTGCGGAAGGATTGTGCGGAGTTCATGATGTTTTCACGTTTCTCGCTTGAAGAAGTGCCATGCCGACATGGCCGATGTTCCGTTGAGAGACACAGTGCCCCTAGAGGCCATACAGCTTGACAGTGATTTGACTTACAAGGAGAAACCCGTCAAGATTCTCGAGACTGCAAGCAGAGTCACCCGCAGCAAAGTCATCAAATTTTGCAAGGTCTTGTGGAGTCACCACACCGAGGAAGAAGCCACACAGGAGCGCCAAGAAGATCTTCGTCGAGACCATCCGCACCTATTTGCTAGCCAACCCGAATCTCGAGGGCGAGATTCATCTTAAGGTGGGTAGGTTTGTAACATCCCAAATTTCCTATTTGGAATGTTTTACAATTATAGCTAAGCATCCTATGCATCCTGTTTGAATTTGAATGCCATTTGAAGTTTGAGTTATTTGAATTTGAATTCCAAACTTTGGCATGTGGGAAACAATTCAAAAACTAAGCCTGATAAATACTTGATCAAAAGTATGAGAGGAGCTAACATGACACTCCAAAAATATCAGAGGAAACATTGCCAAAAGGATTGGAATTCAAATCTGAATTTTGTTTGAATTTGAAAAAAATGGATTTTCATAAAGTTTGGATTTTGCCTTTGGAAAAATGTTCAAATGAAAGGGAATATTCCCCTGATCATTTTGGTATATATATACCCTATATAAAATATTTATAGTTTAGGTTTTATTTTTGTTTTTGTTTTAATTAAAAAAAAAAAGAAAAACCCAGGCGCCAGGCCAAGCCACCCCAGCCCAGCCAAGACCGCCCTCACCCTCCGCCTCCTTTTGGCTGCCAAAGCCGGCCCACCAGGGCCAGCCCAGCCGAGCGAGCCAGCCCAGCACCCTCGCCCCTCGCCCGAAACCCCCAGGATTCGGCCACCCGACCGAACCCTCCCTCTCTCCCTCTCACTGACCCGCGGGCCCCACCCCGTCGTCTTCCCCCTCGCCCAAGCAAGCTCATGGAGATCCACCGGATCCCAAGAATCCGGAGATCCCGATCGCCCGATGCCCTTCCGCCCTCGCCCGACCCCTGGCTATATAGCCCGAGGCTCCACCCCATTCCCCCTAGCCTCGCGGAACCCCTCTCCTTCTCCTCCCGAGCTCACCGAGCACCGAGCTCGCCACCGCCAAAACCACCGCCGCCGCCCCTAGTCCACCCCGACCTCCCGACCCCACGAACCACTCCCGTGCTCCCCGCATCTCCCGACATCTCGCCGAAGCTCAAGCCCTCGAGCACTCTCGCCGCCCTTGCCATGTCGAGTCCGTGAGTCCCCGGAAAACACCTCCGCCGTTCGATCCTAAACCTAGGGTTAGGATTAGAAGCCCCCGAAGGGGTATGTTTTTATTAGAAAACCGGACGGCCCGAACGGTTTTTATTTTAGTTTAGGTTTTATTTATTAGGCCGGTTCTGTTAGTTAAACCCTAGGCCCGTTTAGACTAAACTACGCCTAGTGCACAGTTTAGGCCCATTAGGCCTTTTTCTTTTTATTTGATTTTCTGTTTTAGCCGAATAGTTTCAATTTTAAAAAATGTATATCTTTTATTCTGTTTAATATTTTTGAGTGATTCTTTTTTTGTTGGATTGCAAATTTTATGTAGTGTTTGAAAAACATATATTTAGCTATGTTAAAAATAACTAAAAATGCTTTAATATTGTTTTAGTCAGAATAGCAAATCTGCTATAGTTTTAGTTAGAAAAATTATTTTTGCATGATTCTTTTTGCCATCACTTTATTTTGATATTGCCAAACCCTAGAAATTAACTTTGGTATTTTAGGGTTAATAAATAATTAATTCTAGGCAGAATCCTATTAATCCTAATTAATTGATTAGTTCCTGTTTTCCTAACTAATAAATTAGTAAATTAATTTATTTTAACTTGTGATTAGTTATTCTAGGTTAGTTTCTGTCATTCCATTAGATGAACTTTTATTTATAATTAATAAAAGTTTTAAATTATTTTCTTAATAGAAATTGGATTAGGCCTAAAATGAGTTTTATAATAGCTATTTAATTAATTCTTTTTGCTCCTAGTTGCTTAGTTAATCCTTTTCTGTTAAGTTAACCTAAAACCATGATTAGGTTATATTAGGAATTTTGTTATATAAAAACTATTTTTGTTATTGTTTGGAATAGGGAAAACTTTGAATTTGGTTTCTTTGAGTTTTCCTTTTGATTTGGTTTTGATTGTTTTGTTGTGCTATGTTACTTTTGTTATCTTGTGTGATCCTCTTGCTTTGTGCTTATTATGTTATTGTTTGTCTCGGTAGAGTTCAGTCTGAAGCTTGCTACTCGACTCTTTAGCTTACGAGGATCATCAGCAAGGCAAGTTTTGATCATGTTATTTCTATACCTATGTTTTTGTGCATTAGTAGTTGTCACCACCCCACCATTGCATGCAGTAGTGAAATCTTGAAGTCATTAAACTTGAGTAGTATCATGTGGTAGGATGAACCAATTCCCTTGTTACCATGACCCCGGGACGTAGTAGTTATTTTGCTATGCTCGTAGACGGGATTTGGGATGAGTGAAATTTAAAAGCAAGATGTGAGAGTCAATGATGATGACAACCCATGGACTACAATGATCAAGATGGACTTCGGAAAATCACTACTGGGTGGAGGACGGTTGACGGCACCTGGAGCACCAGTGGTGGCGGGATGCATGGAGAAGCGCCATGACATCCTGCGGAAAGCTTCACCCAGCCACGAAGAGAAGGATGGATGCCCCATGACCGGAAGCTTACATGCAGCCGCAAGCCATTATGGGCTCTGGCTGGGTTGACCCTTGTAGTGAAGCTGGCTGGGCGGTACTACGAGAAGTAGACGAGCGGTAGGATTGGATGGGTACCGGCGGTGGCGGAAGAACTCTTTGGAAGACCTGTTTCATTCGTCCGTCTTCAAACACCACGAAGTGCGAAGACTTTAAAGGAGGAATGATTCTTGCGGAAAAGTCGCAAACCTCTGCAGAGTGTTATAACCTAATCGATTAGCCGTGTCCCGATTCACGGACATTTGAGCATCTGGACCTTGGAAGTATTCGGATATCTCAACACTTAAAACTAATGAATTAATTTGAGGGTTTATGACTTAATAATAATTTGGGAATGAGATATTGGTTGGCGGAACCATCTCAATAACTACCAACAATTTGTAGTAATTTGCAAATAAGTCCTTTGTAGTAGGATAAAATTGGCTTTTCGCAAAATGATGAAACTTAGAGCTCCACAGCCAAAATGCATATAGTGTTAGTAACTTTATTATTGTTATTCTTCTTGACTTGCCACTTATTCCAAAAGCAGACCTACATGGCTGCAACGTATTATGTTGCGTAGATATATTCGATCAGGAGTGAGGCTACGCTCCGCGCTTGGCGATTGCCCTTTGAGTCGGATGGACTCGCTTACCTTCGACGCTTCCGCAGCATTTTAGTTTATTTCTCATGAGTTGGCCTTGAGCGAATTTATTCCCTTGTAATAAAGACTCTATATGAGAATCGATTAATGATATTCAGGTGTGATTGAACTTTGATTACTTTATCGATGTCTTGTGAGTACCAAATGATCTTGGGATGGTATGCATACGTAGATTTGACTGATTTTGGGTCAGGTCGCTCTGAGATGCTCTTGGACCGAGGAATGTGAAGCCAGTTTTCAGGAATTGAAGAAACGGTTGGTCACAGCTCCAGATGTTGATATTGCGGACATACATAAGGAATACCAGGTCTATTGTGGCGCTTCTCGTCAAGGACTCGGAGGAGTATTGATGCAGAAGGCAAGGTTGTAGCTTATGCCTCCGGACAGCTCGACCTCATGAGATGAATTATACCACGCATGATTTGGAGTTAGCAGCTGTAGTGCATGCACTCAAGACCTGGAGACATTTCCTCATTGGAAATCGTTGTGATGTCTATACGGATCACAAGAGTTTGAAATATATCTTCACGCAGAAGGAATTGAACCTCAGGCAGAGGAGATGGCTAGAGTTGATAAAGGACTATGACATGAGATTGCATTACCACCCCGGTAAAGCCAATGTTGTAGCAGATGCTTTAAGCCGTAAGAGTTATGTGAACACTCTTACCGCAGGAGGATTACCCAGAGTTGGTCGATGACCTCGAGAGATCTCCGATGGTGATAGTTCGAAAGGATTTGTTGCAACTCTGAAGTTCAGTCCACCTTGACCGAAAGGATTCGTGAAGCCCGAAGTCGGACAAGGAAATCGATGAGATTAAGCAAAAGATGGAGGATGGAAAAGCTAAAGGATTCGAAAGGATGAACATGGAACTATATGGTTTGAGGATCGTATTTTGTGCCCAATGATCCCGAGCTCGAGAAGCTAATTCTTGGAGGCTCATGATTCACCGTACTCGATTAACCCGGCAACACCAAGATGTACCTGGATTTGAAGCAAAGTTTCGGTGGACCGTATGAAGAAGGACATTGCCGAGTACGTGGCCGTGTCGATGTTTGCCAACGTGTAAAGGCGAACATCGAAGCCAGCAGGTTACTTCAACCTTTGCCGATTCCCGATTGGAAATGGGAGAAACTTGGTATGGATTTCATCACAGATTACCCAGACCCGTTCAGGTTATGATTCTATCTGGGTAGTAGTTGATCGTTTGACTAAGGTAGCTCACTTCATCCCGTGAAGACTACCTATACCAGTGCCAAGTTGGCCAAGATATACATGACCAGGATCGTATGTCTGCATGGAGTTCCGAGGAAAATCGTGTCAGATAGAGGAACGCAGTTTACCTCAAAGTTTTGGAAGCAATTGCATGAAACTTTGGGTACGAGGCTGGAATTCAGTACAGCTTTTCATCCGCAGACAGGTGGACAGACCGAGAGAGTCAATCAGATTCTGGAGGACATGTTGAGAGCTTGTGTGCTAGACTATGGGTCTAGCTGGGATGACAATTTGCCGTACGCAGAGTTCTCGTACAACAACAGTTATCAATCCAGTTTGAAGATGGCCCCTTTCGAAGCTCTATACGGAAGGAGGTGCAGAACACCATTGCTGTGGGATAGTGTTGGAGATCGATCACTTTTCGGTTCCGATCTTATCAAGGATTCCGAAGAGAAAGTCAAGCTGATTCGAGACCGGCTCAAGATAGCACAGTCACGACAGAAGAGTTATGCCGACAGTAAGCGCAAGGAGGTGACTTATGAAGTGGGAGACCGAGCATACCTACCACTTCGTGGAATCAAGAGGTTTGGAGTCAAGGGAAAGTTAGCACCCCGATTCATTGGCCCCTACAAAATCCTCGAACGTCGTGGAGAAGTTGCATACAAGTTGGAATTGCCGGAAGGATTGTCCGGAGTTCATGATGTCTTTCACGTTTCTCAGTTGAAGAAGTGCCATGCCGACATGGCCGATGTTCCGTTGAGAGACACAGTGCCCCTAGAGGCCATACAGCTTGACAGTGATTTGACTTACAAGGAGAAACCCGTCCGTATTCTCGAGACTGCAAGCAGAGTCACCCGCAAGAAAGTCATCAAGTTTTGCAAGGTCTTTGTGGAGTCACCACACCGAGGAAGAAGCCACACAGGAGCGAAGAAGATCTTCGTCGAGACCATCCGCACCTATTTGCTAGCCAACCCGAATCTCGAGGGCGAGATTCATCTTAAGGTGGGTAGGTTTGTAACATCCCAAATTTCCTATTTGGAATGTTTTACAATTATAGCTAAGCATCCTATGCATCCTGTTTGAATTTGAATGCCATTTGAAGTTTCAGAGTTATTTGAATTTGAATTCCAAACTTTGGCATGTGGAAACAATTCAAAAACTAAGCTGATAAATACTTGATCAAAAGTATGAGAGGAGCTAACATGACACTCCAAAATATCGGAGGAAACATTGCCAAAAGGATTGGAATTCAAATCTGAATTTTGTTTGAATTTGAAAAAAATGGATTTTCATAAAGTTTGGATTTTGCCTTTGGAAAAATGTTCAAATGAAAGGGAATATTCCCCTGATCATTTTGGTATATATATACCCTATATAAAATATTTATAGTTTAGGTTTTATTTTTGTTTTTGTTTTAATTAAAAAAATAAAGAAAAAAGACCCAGGGGCGCCAGCCAGGCCACCCCCGGCCCAGCCAGCGCCACCTCACCCCTCCGCACTCCGCACCTGGCCCAGCCAAGCCGGCCCACCAGGGCCAGCCCAGCCGAGCGAGCCAGCCCAGCACCCTCGCCCCTCGCCCGAAACCCCCAGGATTCGGCCACCCGACCGAACCCTCCCTCTCTCCCTCTCACTGACCCGCGGGCCCCACCCCGTCGTCTTCCCCCTCGCCCAAACAGAGCTCATGGAGATCCACCGGATCCCAAGAATCGGAGATCCCGATCGCCCCGATGCCCTTCCGCCCCTCGCCCGACCCCCTGGCTATATAAGCCCGAGGCTCCACCCCATTCCCCTAGCCTCATGGAACCCTCTCCTTCTCCTCCCGAGCTCACTGAGCACCGAGCTCGCCACCCCGCCAAAACCACCGCCGACGCCCCTAGTCCACCCGACCTCCCGACCCCACCGAACCACTCCCGTGCTCCCCGCATCTCCCGACGTCTCGCCAAGCTCAAGCCCTCGAGCACTCGCGCCCGCCCTTGCCGCCGTCCGAGTCCGTGAGTCCCAGGCACCTCTCCGCCGTTCGATCCTAAACCTAGGGTTAGGATTAGAAGCCCCAAGGGTATGTTTTATTAGAAAACCGGACGGCCCGAACGGTTTTTATTTTAGTTTAGGTTTTATTTATTAGGCCGGTTCTGTTAGTTAAACCCTAGGCCCGTTTAGACTAAACTACGCCTAGTGCACAGTTTAGGCCCATTAGGCCTTTTCTTTTTATTTGATTTTCTGTTTTAGCCGAATAGTTTCAATTTTAAAAAATGTATATCTTTTATTCTGTTTAATATTTTTGAGTGATTCTTTTTTGTTGGATTGCAAATTTTATGTAGTGTTTGAAAAACATATATTTAGCTATGTTAAAATAACTAAAAATGCTTTAATATTGTTTTAGTCAGAATAGCAAATCTGCTATAGTTTTAGTTAGAAAAATTATTTTTGCATGATTCTTTTGCCATCACTTTATTTTGATATTGCCAAACCCTAGAAATTAACTTTGGTATTTTAGGGTTAATAAATAATTAATTCTAGGCAGAATCCTATTAATCCTAATTAATTGATTAGTTCCTGTTTTCCTAACTAATAAATTAGTAAATTAATTTATTTTTAACTTGTGATTAGTTATTCTAGGTTAGTTTCTGTCATTCCATTAGATGAACTTTTATTTATAATTAATAAAAGTTTTAAATTATTTTCTTAATAGAAATTGGATTAGGCCTAAAATGAGTTTTATAATAGCTATTTAATTAATTCTTTTTGCTCCTAGTTGCTTAGTTAATCCTTTTCTGTTAAGTTAACCTAAAACCATGATTAGGTTATATTAGGGAATTTTTGTTATATAAAAAACTATTTTTGTTATTGTTTGGAATAGGGAAAAACTTTGAATTTGGTTTCTTTGAGTTTTCCTTTTGATTTGGTTTTGATTGTTTTGTTGTGCTATGTTACTTTTGTTATCTTGTGTGATCCTCTTGCTTTGTGCTTATTATGTTATTGTTTGTCTCGGTAGAGTTCCCGGAGTCTGAAGCTTGCTACTCTGACTCTTTAGCTTACGAGGATCATCAGCAAGGCAAGTTTTGATCATGTTATTTCTATACCTATGTTTTTGTGCATTAGTAGTTGTCACCACCCCACCATTGCATGCAGTAGTGAAATCTTGAAGTCATTAAACTTGAGTAGTATCATGTGGTAGGATGAACCAATTCCTTGTTACCATGACCCCGGACGTAGTAGTTATTTTGCTATGCTCGTAGACGGGATTTGGGATGAGTGAAATTTAAAAGCAAGATGTGAGAGTCAATGATGATGACAACCCATGGACTACAATGATCAAGATGGACTTCGGAAAATCACTACTGGGTGGAGGACGGTTGGCGGGCACCTGGAGCACCCAGTGGTGGCGGGATGCATGGAGAAGCGCCATGACATCCTGCGGAAAGCTTCACCCAGCCACGAAGAGAAGGATGGATGCCCCATGACCGGAAGCTTACATGCAGCCGCAAGCCATTATGGGCTCTGGCTGGGTTGACCCTTGTAGTGAAGCTGGCTGGGCGGTACTACGAGAAGTAGACGAGCGGTAGGATTGGATGGGTACCGGCGGTGGCGGAAGAACTCTTTGGAAGACCCTGTTTCATTCGTCCGTCTTCAAACACCACAAGTGCGAAGACTTTAAAGGAGGGAATGATTCTTGCGGGAAAGTCAAACCTCTGCAGAGTGTTATAACCTAATCGATTAGCCGTGTCCCGATTCACGGACATTTGAGCATCTGGACCTTGGAAGTATTCGGATATCTCAACACTTAAAACTAATGAATTAATTTGAGGGTTTATGACTTAATAATAATTTGGGAATGAGATATTGGTTGGCGGAACCATCTCAATAACTACCAACAATTTGTAGTAATTTGCAAATAAGTCCACTGTAGTAGGATAAAATTGGCTTTTATAAAATGATGAAACTTAGAGCTCCACAGCCAAAATGCATATAGTGTTAGTAACTTTATTATTGTTATTCTTCTTGACTTGCCAGCTTATTCCAAAAGCAGACCTACATGGCTGCAACGTATTATGTTGCGAGATATATTCGATCAGAGTGAGGCTACGCTCGCCGCGCTTGGCGATTGCCCTTTGAGTCGGATGGACTCGCTTACCTTCGACGCTTCCGCAGCATTTTAGTTTATTTCTCATGAGTTGGCCTTGAGCGAATTTATTCCTTGTAATAAAGACTCTATATGAGAATCGATTAATGATATTCAGGTGTGATTGAACTTTGATTACTTTATCGATGTCTTGTGAGTACCAAAGATGATCTTGGGATGGTATGCATACGTAGATTTGACCGATTTTGGGTCAGGTCGCTACAGAGATGCTCTTGGACCGAGGAATGTGAAGCCAGTTTTCAGGAATTGAAGAAACGGTTGGTCACAGCTCCAGTGTTGATATTGCCGGACATACATAAGGAATACCAGGTCTATTGTGACGCTTCTCGTCAAGGACTCGGAGGAGTATTGATGCAGGAAGGCAAGGTTGTAGCTTATGCCTCCAGACAGCTACGACCTCATGAGATGAATTATGCCACGCATGATTTGGAGTTGGCAGCTGTTGTGCATGCACTCAAGACCTGGAGACATTTCCTCATTGGAAATCGTTGTGATGTCTATACGGATCACAAGAGTTTGAAATATATCTTCACGCAGAAGGAATTGAACCTCAGGCAGAGGAGATGGCTAGAGTTGATAAAGGACTATGACATGAGATTGCATTACCACCCCGGTAAAGCCAATGTTGTAGCAGATGCTTTAAGCCGTAAGAGTTATGTGAACACTCTTACCGCAGGAGGATTACCCCAGGAGTTGGTCGATGACCTCAGAGATCTCCGACTGGAGATAGTTCCGAAAGGATTTGTTGCAACTCTGGAAGTTTAGTCCACCTTGACCGAAAGGATTCGTGAAGCCCAGAAGTCGGACAAGGAAATCGATGAGATTAAGCAAAAGATGGAGGATGGAAAAGCTAAAGGATTCCGAAAGGATGAACATGGAACTATATGGTTTGAGGATCGTATTTTTGTGCCCAATGATCCCGAGCTCAGGAAGCTAATTCTTCAGGAGGCTCATGATTCACCGTACTCGATTCACCCCGGCAACACCAAGATGTACCTGGATTTGAAGCAAAGTTTCTGGTGGACCGGTATGAAGAAGGACATTGCCGAGTACGTAGCCGTATGCGATGTTTGCCAACGTGTAAAGGCAGAACATCAGAAGCCAGCAGGTTACTTCAACCTTTGCGATTCGATTGGAAATGGGAGAAACTTGGTATGGATTTCATCACAGGATTACCCAGGACCCCGTTCAGGTTATGTTTCTATCTGGGTAGTAGTTGATCGTTTGACTAAGGTAGCTCACTTCATCCCGTGAAGACTACCTATACCAGTGCCAAGTTGGCCAAGATATACATGACCAGGATCGTATGTCTGCATGGAGTTCCGAGGAAAATCGTGTCAGATAGAGGAACGCAGTTTACCTCAAAGTTTTGGAAGCAATTGCATGAAACTTTGGGTACGAGGCTGGAATTCAGTACAGCTTTTCATCCGCAGACAGATGGACAGACCGAGAGAGTCAATCAGATTCTGGAGGACATGTTGAGAGCTTGTGTGCTAGACTATGGGTCTAGCTGGGATGACAATTTGCCGTACGCAGAGTTCTCGTACAACAACAGTTATCAATCCAGTTTGAAGATGGCCCCTTTCGAAGCTCTATACGGAAGGAGGTGCAGAACACCATTCTTTGTGGGATAGTGTTGGAGATCGATCACTTTTCGGTTCCGATCTTATCAAGGATTCGAAGAGAAAGTCAAGCTGATTCGAGACCGGCTCAAGATAGCACATCCACGACGTAAGAGTTATGCCGACGATGGCGCAAGGAGGTGACTTATGAAGTGGGAGACCGAGCATACCTACCACTTCGTGGAATCAAGAGGTTTGGAGTCAAGGAAAGTTAGCACCCGATTCATTGGCCCTACAAAATCCTCGAGCGTCGTGGAGAAGTTGCATACAAGTTGGAATTGCGGAAGGATTGTCCGGAGTTCATGATGTCTTTCACGTTTCTCGCTTGAAGAAGTGCCATGCCGACATGGCCGATGTTCCGTTGAGAGACACAAGGCCCCTAGAGGCCATACAGCTTGCGGTGATTTGACTTACAAGGAGAAACCCGTCCAGTATTCTCGAGACTGCAAGCAGAGTCACCCGCAGCAAAGTCATCAAGTTTTGCAAGGTCTTTGTGGAGTCACCACACCGAGGAAGAAGCCACACAGGAGCGAAGAAGATCTTCGTCGAGACCATCCGCACCTATTTGTAGCCAACCCGAATCTCGAGGGCTAGATTCATCTTAAAATGGTAGGTTTGTAACATCCCAAATTTCCTATTTGGAATGTTTTACAATTATAGCTAAGCATCCTATGCATCCTGTTTGAATTTGAATGCCATTTGAAGTTTGAGAGTTATTTGAATTTGAATTCCAAACTTTGGCATGTGGGAAACAATTCAAAAACTAAGCCCGATAAATACTTGATCAAAAGTATGAGAGGAGCTAACATGACACTCCAAAAATATCAGAGGAAACATTGCCAAAAGGATTGGAATTCAAATCTGAATTTTGTTTGAATTTGAAAAAATGGATTTTCATAAAGTTTGGATTTTGCCTTTGGAAAAATGTTCAAATGAAAGGAATATTCCCGATCATTTTGGTATATATATACCCTATATAAAATATTTATAGTTTAGGTTTTATTTTGTTTTGTTTTAATTAAAAAAAATAAAGAAAAACCCAGGCGCCAGCCAGCCACCCAGGCCCAGCCAGCGCCGCCTCACCCTCCGCCTCCACTTTGGCCCACCAAGCCGCCCACCAGACCAGCCCAGCCGAGCGAGCCAGCCCAGCACCCTCGCCCCTCGCCCGAAACCCCCAGGATTCGGCCACCCGACCAACCCTCCTCTCTCCTCTCACGACCCCTTGGGCCCCACCCGTCGTCTTCCCCTCGCCCAAGCAACGAAGCTCGCCGGAGATCCACCGGATCCCAAAGAATCCGGAGATCCCCGATCGCCCCCGATGCCCTTCCGCCCCTCGCCCGACCCCCTGGCTATATAAGCCCGAGGCTCCGCACCCCATTCCCCCTAGCCTCGCGGAACCCTCTCCTTCTCCTCCCGAGCTCACCGAGCACCGAGCTGCTCACCACCGCCAAAACCACCGCCGACGCCCCCCTAGTCCACCCCGACCTCCCGACCCCACCGAACCACTCCCGTGCTCCCCGCATCTCCCGACGTCTCGCCAAGCTCAAGCCCTCGGAGCACTCTCGCCGCCGCCGCCGCCGTCCCCGGAGTCCGTGAGTCCCCGGAAAACACCTCCGCCGTTCGATCCTAAACCTAGGGTTAGGATTAGAAGCCCCCGAAGGGGTATGTTTTTATTAGAAAACCGGACGGCCCGAACGGTTTTTATTTTAGTTTAGGTTTTATTTATTAGGCCGGTTCTGTTAGTTAAACCCTAGGCCGTTTAGACTAAACTACGCCTAGCGCATGATTTAGGCCCATTAGGCCTTTTCTTTTATTTGATTTTCTGTTTTAGCGAATAGTTTCAATTTTAAAAATGTATATCTTTTATTCTGTTTAATATTTTTGAGTGATTCTTTTTTGTTGGATTGCAAATTTTATGTAGTTTTGAAAAACATATATTTAGCTATGTTAAAAATAATTAAAAATGCTTTAATATTGTTTTAGTCAGAATAGCAAATCTGCTATAGTTTTAGTTAGAAAAATTATTTTTGCATGATTCTTTTTGCCATCACTTTATTTTGATATTGCCAAACCCTAGAAATTAACTTTGGTATTTTAGGGTTAATAAATAATTAATTCTAGGCAGAATCCTATTAATCCTAATTAATTGATTAGTTCTGTTTTCCTAACTAATAAATTAGTAAATTAATTTATTTTTAACTTGTGATTAGTTATTCTAGGTTAGTTTCTGTCATTCCATTAGATGAACTTTTATTTATAATTAATAAAAGTTTTAAATTATTTTCTTAATAGAAATTGGATTAGGCCTAAAATGAGTTTTATAATAGCTATTTAATTAATTCTTTTTGCTCCTAGTTGCTTAGTTAATCCTTTTCTGTTAAGTTAACCTAAAACCATGATTAGGTTATATTAGGAATTTTGTTATATAAAAACTATTTTTGTTATTGTTTGGAATAGGGAAAAACTTTGAATTTGGTTTCTTTGAGTTTTCCTTTTGATTTGGTTTTGATTGTTTTGTTGTGCTATGTTACTTTTGTTATCTTGTGTGATCCTCTTGCTTTGTGCTTATTATGTTATTGTTTGTCTCGGTAGAGTTCAGTCTGAAGCTTGCTACTCGACTCTTTAGCTTACGAGGATCATCAAGAAGGCAAGTTTTGATCATGTTATTTCTATACCTATGTTTTTGTGCATTAGTAGTTGTCACCACCCCACCATTGCATGCAGTAGTGAAATCTTGAAGTCATTAAACTTGAGTAGTATCATGTGGTAGGATGAACCAATTCCCTTGTTACCATGACCCCGGGACGTAGTAGTTATTTTGCTATGCTCGTAGACGGGATTTGGGATGAGTGAAATTTAAAAGCAAGATGTGAGAGTCAATGATGATGACAACCCATGGACTACAATGATCAAGATGGACTTCGGAAAATCACTACTGGGTGGAGGACGGTTGACGGGCACCCTGGAGCACCCAGTGGTGGCCGGGATGCATGGAGAAGCGCCATGACATCCTGCGGAAAGCTTCACCCAGCATGATCTTGGGATGGTACAGACACAGAGATTTGACCGATTTTGGGTCAGGTCGCTACACGCTGACCGTAGGATCGTAACCCCTAGGATCGGAAAGCCATAAGCAAAGACCATTTACTTTGAACCCCTTTTCATTCTATAATTCTTCCCTGATCTATTCTGACTCTTCTCCCCTTTGCAACATTCTAGATGGCGTCGAGTTCACCCCAGTTTTGCTACGAGTTACGCCACCCGATGAGGCGATGCCCTTTGGAAGGAAGCTGGTCCAGATGGTGAAGCTGCTGGAGATTGCTCTGCCCTCGATCACTGGGAAACCCACTAATGCACTTCCGACGGACACCCGCTACAGGATTGAGGTGCATATCCCAGGGAGGACCTTTGGAGGACGCACGGAGCCTATCAACTTTGAGTTCACCGAGTTCAACTGGATCATCGGAAGGGACGTGGCGATCTACCGAGCACTTGGACATCTCCGAGAGGAGTACAGGACCGAGCTCGATCACTCAGACCTCGCCATGGTTTCTCGCAGGGCAAGGAATGGAGATATCATCCGTACCATCGAGGACGATTCCACTCTCTCTTACATCCAGGATTTGGAATGTCTTCTCAGGACACGGGAGATTCAGGCTCGCCGTAACTCGAAGACACACCGGAAGCTTTTGTTCCGCGAACTGGAACTGGAGGAGAAGGCACGCGCAGACTTCCTTGGCCATGAGGAAGAAATCACGGACTTCATGGAGATAGTCGACGACCTGAAGATGAAGCTTGCCGCGATTGAGGAAAAGATGGACTTGGGAGAGGACCTTTACCCGAGTGGAGATGAAGCACCCCTCGTGAGCAATGATCAGGATTTTGAAGGAAGTACCACTGAAGGAAACCCCAAGAGGAGGCGCCACTGGTGAAGACTTTTTAGTCGACCACCATGTTATCTTTTTACTTTTTCGTCGATCAGTTAGGCCGATGTTTTCCTTCGATTAGTCATGAGCTTTTGTAATTGAGTTTGAACCATGTTTGAGTGGAATGAATAAATGTTTGGTGTGTTATGATTGTGCATTCATATGGGTAGTGTTATTTCTCATAGACCATTGTTCTATTCTAAATTTCTCATCCACTCCAAAACACCAGATGCCTCAGAGACGTGACCTTTGGTTTTCCGCGGAGCTCACCCAGCTGCTCCAAAGCAGCAGAATGCATTGATGCAGCTCTGATTCGTAATCGAACAACACCGCCAACAATCCACCGCCACCACCACCACCCACTGTGGACAATTTGACTCGATTTCTGAGGTTGAATCCGCCAGTGTTCTCTAGTAGCACTGAGCCGATTGTGGTGACGAATCGGCTCCGCAAGATTGGAAGAGAGCTAGTCACCGTTGGATGCACCGATCTTTGAGAAGGTGCGCTTTGCAGCGCATCAACTGGATGGACCTGCAGCTTCTTGGTGGGAGAATTACACGCCACTTTTCCCTTGGGTGGCATCACTTGGGATCAATTCCAGCAGGCCTTCGCAGACCGCTCATGTCTCATCTGGAGCCATGAGTCTCAAGAAGCGTGAGTTCGAAACTTGCGCCAGGGAACCGTCTTGTGGCACGATCGTGGAGGAATTCAGCAAGCTTGCCCGCTATGCCCCGATGATGTGGCCACCGATGCCGCCAAGCGGAGAGAAGTTCCTTGAGGACTCAATGATGAACTGAGCATGCAGCTTATTGTGGCTACTTTCAACAACTACCGGAGCTGCTAGACAAGGCCACTATCACGGAAGGCAAGCAGCAGCAGATAGAAAGCATAGCGGAAGTACAGCCGGGAAGCACAACTCAGAGCTCAGCGAAGCCCGCTATGCACCGTACTCGGGAGGGCACACCCATCATAACCATGGAGTTCATAACCATGGTGGAAATGGAAACAACCGCAGCCAGACAACAAGTCAGGCCATGGCAATGGCAATGGCGATGGTAATGGCAATCAGCACCGTTCTGCCCGGCTCCGAAGGATCTGAGCCACATCACCGCTTCAAGTGCGGAAGACAGGCACTCGCCACCGACTGCCCGGAGGCAAAGCAGAGGCAGGGAATGGCAATGGAGGCTCAGCGAAGAAGCCCAATCCTTCCCTCGTGCTCAAGTGAATCACATCGGCGTGGAGAACGTCTATGATCAGCCGATAATCGTGGTTGGTAAGTTTTATTGAATTCACGTTCAGTTTTGGTTCTGCTTGATTACGGTGCAGCGCATTCATTCATATCA